>PISX010006080.1:0-100973 GCA_004024625.1 Mellivora capensis | reverse complement strand
TATTTTATTTTTTAAAAGATTTTATTTATTTATTTGACACAGAGAGAGATCACAAGTAGGCAGAAAGGCAGGCAGAGGGGGTGGGGTAAGCAGGCTCCCTGCCCAGCAGAGAGCCCGATTCCGGGCTGGATCCCAGGACCCTGAGATCATGACCTGAGCTGAAGGCAGAGGCTTAATCCACTGAGCCACCCAGGTGCCCCTATAATATATATTTAACAATGAAAAAATTGTGCATGTAAAAGCTATCCATACATTCAACAAATATTCAATGAGGGCTTACTACATGCTAGGCATAGTTCTATGTACTGGAAATGTTCTCTACCCTCATGGAGCCTATTTATCACGTTCAAATTTTTTTAATATATAATCTCTCTACATGCATATGTGTTAGATTACCTATGTGTCTATATTTGTATGTGTACATATATGTATGTATTAGTGTCTATACAGATTATGTATATATATCAAATATTAGATAAAAGACTATAAGTAAATAGATCCAAACGTCGGTAATGGCTCCCTCTTTTGAAGTGCAGAGGACTGAGTGGTGCACAACAATAAGTAACCAATTAAACATCAACAGCCTTCCACAATGTGGCCTCACCTTATACATGCATATTTAAATGCTCTACAGTTAGTTACTAGCTCAGTTTTCTTATTTTCCCCTCAATTCCTGCCTGAGACTAAATGATCATCTTCCTGTCTAGAATATCTTCCTATTCATGATTTTTCAAACCTGAGCTTCTGTTTCTTTTAAATGCCATTCATTGTGACACTGTTTAATGTATAACTTGAGAAATTATTATTAACCTCATATGGCTTATCTCCCCAACGTTAAGAAAAGACATTCTTATATATTTCCCTATCTCAGCGCATCAAGAACAGTACACATTATACAACAGCCCTGGATGACCTGCTGAATAAATGAGTAAATGCTGGAAAAAGAGACTGGGTGGCAGGCTTGGAAGCTTCTGTCAAGTGAGGAATATTTTCTGTTCTGTCTGGTCCATCCATCCCCACTGCTGCTCCCTCTTAACTCCCACCACCCGTGGAGAATTCAGGGGCATTTTATAAATGAGAAAAGGTGGGACACCTGGGTGACTCAGTTGGTTAAGTGGGGGTTGCCTTTGGTTCAGGTCATGATCCCAGTGTCCTGGGATGGAGTCCCACATCCGGCTCTTTGCTTGGCAGGAAGCCTGCTTCTCCCTCTGCCTCTGCCTGCCACTCTGTCTGCCTGTGCTTGCTCTCTCTCTCTGACAAATAAATAAAATCTTTTTAAAAAATTTTATTTAAAAAATAAATGAGAAAAGGCAATCCTACTCACCTGGGATCAGACTATGAGGAAAGTAGTGAACATTCCTCCCTCTTTTATGCTCCTCTTTTGGGGAAGGGTGGAGTTTTGAGGAGTCTGAGCTGAGGGAGAAGGAAGGAGGAATGAAAGTTTGGGCATATTTTGCAGTCCCCAAACTCACTACAATCCCCATATACTGTTCTGTTTCAAGGGCTAGATAGGAGAGTTACGAGAACTGGCACCAAGGACTTTATTTCTGAAACTTTAAAAACTTCAAAGGTACAATTTTAGTTTGGGCATGAAAACAGAATTTGATCTTACCAAGATCCCTCCAGGGATGCAGATGCTCTCCGTGTAATTTAACCGGAGTCCCAAGGCTTTCTTAATTATTAACAAGTATATAAAATAATAGAAATGCGACACTTAGTTTCTAAAAGTATTTTTCTTGTTTTGTCCAATCATCATTGTTAAGTAGAAAGATAGTTCCATTGCTTTCCTGTACTTATTACAATAGAACTGCTGGATTTACTATCCCAGAGTACCTAGAACCTTAAAGGGTCCCAGATCTAGCGTTTCAAGGACCTGATCAGTCTCAAGTCTATTACTAACCACTTGTAGAACCTGGAAAATGGTTTCTTCTAGACCTCCTAGGGCCTCACTTTCCTCACCTGTAAAATGGGGGCATGAGCCTTTGCTACCCCGGTTCTGCCTTGGTGATCACAGGTCCCTGGAGAAAATGATAAACAGTTAAGAGCCCTCTTTCTCCAGAGAGAAAAAGCAAAAAAAAAAAAAAAAAAAAAAAACAGAAACCGATTCCTGGGCGTTTCAAGAGCAGCACAGGTTTGGGCTCCCCCAAGGCGGGCTGCCCGAGTTTTTCCATTCAGACACACAAACAGTGCTCTAGGGGCGGGATCTGCCCGCGCCAGGGCCACGGGTCTGCTCGGCCCCCGCTCCCGCAGCGAAGACGCGCGCGGCCTCCGTCCCACTTCCAGACCCCCGGCCCGAGCTCCGCCCCAACACTTTCCAACCCTGAGCACCCCGGCGCCAGGGTCCAAACTACCTCTGTCCCCCTCTCCCCTTCCCCATATTCGGTTTTAACTTGAGGAATGCGGCCGTGAAGGACCCACCTACACTGGTGTCTTCGGGATTTCTAAGCCAGAGCCGCTTCTCGGCCCCTCACCCTCCCTTTTCTGCCACTCTTTCTTCAGCCACAGCTCTCCCCGCCCTTGTCCGCTTCTGGCTCGGTGCTCCCAACAGTCCGCGTCACTTATGGAGCCTCTGAGGGGGACGCGACCGGCCAAAATAGACCGTCTACACAAACAATGGCCGCAGCCCCGCTACACCGAAATGGAAGCCCCGGGCCTCGGCAGAGACACTCCGAGCGTTTCCAAGGAGACGAGGGGGGCGGGGCGGAAAGGAGAGCGCCGGAGAACGTGGCTCCTGATTGGCTGGAAGGCTCCGGGCGCAGTCCGGCTCTCAGCCACCAGCTTGCCTGGCAGGAGACCTGTACCTTCCGCTCTGAGAAGAGGCTGGGGTGCAGCCACCCCAATGCTAACGAAATAGGACTGTTATAGGAGCTTTTAGGTCCCCTGGGAAAGGGACAGGGCTGGGGATTCTGGCCTGTCTCGGAGAATTCTGGGACCCGCAGAACCCTCGAGTGGGGAAACCCCCCCACAGGAAACCTGGGGGAAACCATTGCTGTCACTTCGCCTTTGGGGGCGAGGGATGCTTGAGCCCGCTTTCTCACGCCTTTGGCGGAATAGGCACCCCACTAGCTCTGGTCCTAGCATTGTCCCTAAACTCGAGGTTGGAGTCGCGCAGCCGCGAAGAGGACCTTTCAAATTCCAGGTTGCTGTTTCCCAGGACCCTCTTGGCTCCTGCTGACGCGGTGGCGGGGTCGCGCTTTCCTCCTCGCCCTTTTCTTGCCAAGTACTGGACTTCTCTGGAGACTGCAGGCTGAGAGGAGAAAGACAAGGTGGGATTGAGGCGGCGCTATAGGAAAGAGCCCCAGAAAGAGATCCAACCACTTGCTCTTCTATTATCTTGTTCAGTGTTCTCTTAGGAAAATATTTTCATTACCTTAAAGCACTTTTTCTCAAACTTAGGCTGGATCAGTAGTATTCGACTCTTAGGTAAGGAACGATTTTTTAGAGTAGTCTTTAAAGGCAAGGGACTCCTTGGATTCTATTCTGACAATACCACCCACTTATGATGTGATCTTGGCTGAATGACAACCTTTTGGTGTAATCTTTAAAATAAGCACAATAATAGTAACTATTTTACAAGTTTGTTGTTAGAATTAACGAGTTAATGTCCTTGAAATGTTTAAACCGGTCCCTGGCACATAGGAAGTTACATATATTAACTATGTTTATAGTTCAATGTTTGAGAGAAGTAGGTGGTCCAGCGCCTACCCCTCTGGCCTCCACCAGGAAATGAACACCTGAATTTCTATGACTCCCAAGGTCACATTTTGAAAATCATTGTGTGGACCCTTCCCTGGCTTACACATTCAGAGTCTATATGGCACAGTGTTTAAAGACAGGTTTTGGGGACGCCTGGGTGGCTCAGTTGGTTAAGCGGCTGCCTTCGACTCAGGTCATGATCCCAGTGTCCTGGGATGGAGTCCCACATCTGGCTCCTTGCTCAGCAAGGAGCCTGCTTCTCCCTCTGCCTCTGCCTGCCACTCTGCCTGTGCTCGCTTACTCTCTCTCCCTCTGTCTCTGACAAATAAATAAATAAAATCTTTTAAAAAAAAAATAAAGACAGGTTTTGCTGTCTAACAGAACTGACTTTAAAAATGGTTGTGTTGGGGCGCCTGGTTGGCTCAGTGCATTAAGTGTCTGCCTTTGGCTCAGGTCATGATCTCAGGGTCATGAGATCGAGCCCCGAATCCGGCTCTCTGCTCAGCAGGGAGACTTCTTCCCCCTCTCTCTCTTCCTGCTTCTCTGCCTACTTGTGATCTTTCTCTCTTTGTCAAATAAATAAATAAACTCTTTAAAAAAATGGTTGTGTTACCCATTAGGTGATTAGGGGAAAGTTATTTAATCTTTCACTCCCACAGTTTTCTCATCTGTAAGATGAAGATTTTAGTATAGTTAAATTGTTCTAGTTAAGATCCTGAATGCACACATTTTACAGAGAGAGCATAAGCAGGAGGGGCAGAGGAGAGGGAGAGAGAATCTCAAGCAGACTCTGCACTGAACACAGAGCCTGATGTAGGGTTTGAGGTGGGATTCTTCGTGGGGCTTGATCTCATGACCCTGAGATCACAACCCTGAGACCATGATCTGAGCCAAACCAAGAGTCAGATGCTTGCTTAACCCACTTCACCACCCAGACGCCCCTATAGTCTTATTTCTAAAATGTACTTTGAGACTAACAGACTAAACTGTTGTGTATCAGAGGATCTCAGAGATGTGACCAGGTCCCCTGGATTTTAAGCTTTTTTTGAACTTACTCTGAGAAGCAAGTGGAACCAGAGTTTTGTTTCAAACAACTGGAATCCTTAAGACCTTTTATCCCAAACACATGTCTTCATCATGTTAAGGTTGGCAAATACTGGGGAAAAATCAGAGCTTTGTCATATAAAGGATAGTGAATGGGTCTCCCATTTTATGGTCATTCACAGAAAAGTGCAAGAGAAAAATAAAATAAATTTTAAAACTCTCTACTAAAGTTAGATGTGGATCATGGGGGAGAATTATAATGAGCTCTTCTATTTCCTATGATGTCTGATGTTTGCTTCTCCTAAACCAGAGAACTGAGACTTACGGAGAGAAGTTCAGAGCACTGGTTTAGAAACCTGATGTTGGATCTCTCTCATCCCCTTCTTCATGGGCTAGATAAGAATTTGGAAAACAACATCAGAGCCTAGGTGTGCAGACTTGAAAGTGGGGTTTCTTGAAAAGAGCCTAGACCCCAGTTCTGTGGACCTCTTAGGAGATCTATATAAATTTACTGGGGTTCTTTGACTCCCAGGAGGCCAAGAAAAAGCTGAAGCTGACAGTCTCCTGTGCTGAGTCTGAAGATTGTAAGTAGACTAGAAAGCAAGAGGGTTTTATCCAGTTGCCTCAGTAGGAAAATGGCAGGATTCATGCTTCTTACTCAATAGCCAGCTGCCTTAAAGTTTGCCTTGCCTCTTTGTCTTCCCCTGTCTATGGGAGTACTACCACTTAAAATAGTCCATTAACCAGACTTGAACCTCAATGAAATGACAAAACAAATATACAATATGTGTGTGTATAAATATATTTTTAGGGGCGCCTGGGTGGCTCAGTGGGTTAAGGCCTCTGCCTTCGGCTCAGGTCATGATCCCAGGGTCCTGGGATTGAGTCCCACATTGGGCTCTCTGCTCAGTGGGGTGCCTGCTTCCTCCTCTCTCTCTGCCTGCCTCTCTGCCTACTTGTGATCTCTCTCTGCGTGTCAAATAAATAAATAAATAAAATCTTTAAATATATATATATATATATATATACACACACACACACACACATATATACTTTTAAAAATAGAAATTTAAGGGGTGCCTGGGTGGCTCAGTGGGTTAAAGCCTCTGCCTTCAGCTCAGGTCATGATCCCAGGGTCCTGGGATTGAGCCCCTAATCGGGCTCTCTGCTCAGCGGGGAGTCTGCTTCCCTTCCTCTCTCTCTGCCTGCCTCTCTGCCTACTTGTGATCTCTGTCTGTCAAATAAATAAATAAAATCTTTAAAAAAATAGAAATTTAAAATTAAAAATGTCTAAATCTGTATCTATTTACTTATATCTTCCTAATTCATCAATTTAGCAAGTGAATTGAAATGGTCACTTTTGAGACCCAAGAAGTAGCCTAGATAACTTAAATACCCCAAAGCACAGAGGAAAAGAAAGAGATAGAAATCATTAAAAAAAAATGTTAGTAGGCTTAAAGGATAGATCTATGAGACCTAATATGTGGACACAGAAGTCCCAGAAGGGGAAAAAAAAAAAAAAAAAAGAATTGGTAGAACTGAAAAAATGAATAACAAAATATTAGAAAAAGTTTCTGGGCTGAAAAAAATTTAAAGGCTTGAGTCTGTAGATCTAAAGAACTCAGTACATTTCCATCTGGATTAGTGAGTAAAGACTCATACTAAGCATATACAGATGTCATTCCTACATGCTAGGAAAAAAAAAGAAAATTCATAAGCTTTCAGGCAGAAAGGCCAGTTATCTAAAAAGAAAAAATATTAGACTTCTCATTTGTAATGTTGGAAGCTAGAAAACAGCAGCTATTGACTGGTAAAATAAAGTGGCTACAGTCCATCAGGTAAAAGATACTCACCTGTCCTCATGAAATAAATATTTGAGGATTTGCAAGAATTCAGAGTCTGTATCATCCAGTTCTCTTCCATCTGAAGAAACAGTTCAAGAAAGGGCTCTAAGCAAATAACAAATAAAGACAGAAATAAGTCAGAAAAATTATGGGAAAGGAAACAGAGAAATCCATGATGTAAATTTAATGATGAACCCAAAGTAACATAAATAATGCAATAAATTTTCAGTTCATGTGCTAAAGGTCAATGGACTGAATTTTCTTATATAAAGGCAGAGACATACTGGATCAAGCAACATAATCCAGACATATGCTGATTATAAGAAACACCTGTGAGGTTGATCAGTAAGCTTCCAAGGAAACAAAAAACAGAAATTGCAGAAAACTAATTCAAAATTCAGAATTGGAGATGGATTTTATACATTGAAAAAAGGCCAAATTTATGAACAAGTACAATAGCATCAAATCTGCTAAATACAGAGGCAAAAATGTACAAATCTGAGAACTTGTTAAATACAGTTCTGTAGGGGAAATTCAATACATTTGTGTCAAAATTACATCTAGGAGACAAAAGATAAGGTCCTACAGAAATTGAATGGTATAAAAATCTTGATTTAAGAGTTATATAGAAACTTATATCCTTAGTATAGAGAACATATTTTTGTGTCCGTAGGAAATTAACAAAAATTAATTATGAGTTTTGCCATTCTCATCCACATATAATAAATGTGCTTTTAATTGCCTTTATTATCTTCCCACCCTCTCAGCATCGGGCTCCTTGCTCAGCAGGGAGCCTGCTTCTCCCTCTGCCTCTGCCTGCCACTCTGTCTGCCTGTGCTCGCTCGCTCTCCCTCTCTCTGACAAATAAATAAAAATTAAAACTGTTACACTAACAGTCTCCTCTACTTTTCATGGAATGAATGTGTTCTTTCATGATTTATAAGCATGTTAGAATGGTTTTGGAATCCAGACCTTTAATAATCATAGTTTCTATTAAGATGTATGCACTTGTGAATTTCGGATGTTTTATTTCCAGCTAGAGAGGGCTTTGAAGACTGCCAGGCCCGAAGTAGATGCTCAGTAATTACATGGTTTACTGCATGGATGAGTAAGGGGATGCAACTTATTGGAAGTCAGCCTGTCTGGGAAAGGTCCTCCTTAGCCAGGTCCAGCTCCCAGGGCCTCACCTTCGCACGTGTCCTCGGTTAGGGGGAAAGCAAGAAGGCTCTTCGCCCACAGGCGTGCGGATCTCCGAACGCTGAGTGCAGGGCGTGCCTGAGAACCCGACGCCCCGCCCCAGCTAATGTTAAGAGCGGCTCCCGGCCGGCGCAAAGAGGGTCCTTAGCCCGCGAGTCTGGCGCTGCGCTCGGCGTATTTGCTCCGGGCGCGGCGGAGGCGGGAGCTTGGGCGTTAAGACCAGGGTGAGGTCGCGTTTCGCCTCAAGCAGTCGGTATTTGTTGAGGCGTTTCTTTCCCTTCCTTTTTTGGTTCGTGGCTTTCAGTACTGGGATTTAACTTTCGTCCCCGGACGCCCTCTGTGACCCACGGTATGGAATGACCCTCTTCTTCTCTGGGGGTGTTTTGCTTGCTCTAAATTAGGTCCCGTGAAGGTCTCCCCAGCGTCCGCATTCTTACGGAAGGCGAGGAAGGGAATGGAGACCCTGACCAGAGGTCCAAGAGGAGGAACTGTGAGGCCTCTGGATGGAGAACGCTGCGGGCGTGATGGGGCTTGCGGACACGTGCGCACGTGGGTAGAGAGACCACTTCGGGTTGCGACCTAGGGTGGTCCATAACTCGCGTGCATACCCGCCCTGAGGGCAGGTGGTAGGTAGGATTATCCTCACTTTTACCAAACCGCTGAAATTCAGGCACACCTCTCACCTTCCTGCCTGGCACCAGGTGTTTAGCCTTCAGTCTGAGAATATTCTCTCCACCTGGGCTCAGCCGTTGTTCCTCCACTCTGTGCCTTCTCTCAGCCACTCTTCCTGCAGAAGACAAACAGCCAAAAACTTTACAGACCCTGTACTCCACGCTGCCAGTTTCTCTCTCCGAACTAGAAAAGTTCGAGAAAGAATTGCGCATGCTTGCTTCATGTACTGGTCACTTCTACCCACGGTAGACCTGTCCTGTCCCTCAGCAGCGACCTAAAATTGCCCCCTATACAGTGGTTCCCAGTGAGCTCCCACCCGCCAAATTCAAGTACGGTCAACAGGCATTCATTTCTTAACCTTTTTGGGATTTGACAAATTGATAATGCCGCCTTTTTTTTCTTTTTTCCACTTAAGGAATATATTCTAAAATTGTCATAAACCCAAAATACAACCAAGGTTAGTATTTTGGTATCTTTTCTTTGTCTGCTTTTATGCAGAGGTTTTTTAAACTAGTTTTAATCAAGTGTGTGCCATATTTTTAAAAAATTCTTTTAAGTAGGCTCCACACCCAGCCTGGAGCCAAACATGAAGCTTGAACTCTCTACCCTAAGATGGAGACCTGAGCTGAGATCAAGAGATGGTCACTTAACTGACTGAGCCACCCAGGTGCCCTAGCATGTGCCATATTTTTAATGCATCTGTTTCATTAATCAAAGCTGAATCTTAATTTGACAAATATTTACTATTTTAAAAAATCCCTTCATAGGGGCGCCTGGGTGGCTCAGTGGGTTAAGCCTCTGCCTTCGGCTCGCGTCATGATCTCAGGGTCTTGGGATCCAGCCCCACATCGGGCTCTCTGCTCAGCGGGGAGCCTGCTTCCTCCTCTCTCTCTGCCTGCCTCTCTGCCTACTTGTGATCTCTGTCTGTCAAATAAATAAATAATTTAAAATCTTTAAAAAAAAAAATCCCTTCATGCAGAAAACTTTGTTTGGGATTATTCCCATTGGATAGTTTCCCAGAGGGAGATTACTGATTGAAAAGTCATGCATGTTTGTAAAGTTCTTTGTAGGTGGACACGCAGCTTTCCAAGAGTGTAGCTATTAACATTTATGCTAACAGTATCTGCTCCACTCCACTCTCATCATCATATTGTATTGTTTTTTACAGCTAAATATTTTTGCCATTTTGATAATTGTGAAGTGATATCATCTGGTTTGTATTAGTTTTGATCTCTCCAGATTGAACATTTTCTGAAATACTTGGTAGCCATTTACCTCTTTCCTTCTCTGTATGAATAGGCTTTTAGCAATAATTTGCTTTTATTGCTTTTCTAATCTATTTGTATTATGTCTTTCTGAAAATATGAACCTTTTAAAAATCATTTATAGTGTGAACTATAATTCATATAGAAGACAGCATTAAAGAAATGTGCAGCTTAGTGAGTGATTACCAAATGATCATCCACATAAAACAATACAAAGTCAAGGAAAAGAACATTGCCAGTGCCCACGCACCCCAGGGGCATCTCCCTGATCATGAACACCTCCCTCCCTGCAGAGGTGCTGTTAAATAAACTTTTATAGGTAGTTACCTCCGTACTAGCCTATTTAAAAAGTATGGCTTTATCACCTATACATGCATCCATAAACAGTATAGTTTGGCTTTCTTTTTTCAGTTTTGATCTCTTTATAAGGTTTATTAAGTAGTCTCTACACCCAACATGGGGCTCAGACTCATAAGATCAAGAGTTGCATGCTCTTTCAACTGAGCCAGCCAGATACCCCTAATTTTGATCTTTTTGTAAATGGAATTCTATGGTACATAATTTTCTTGGGTTTTTTTCTTGGCTTATTTCACTGATAATGTTTGTGAGATTCATCCTAGCAGGTAGCTTCATATCCTCTATTTTCATTGCTGTATAGGATTTCATTGTATGAATTTACCACAGTTTACTTCCTGGTTCTATCACAGGTGGGCTCTTGGGTCTTTTCAAGTACTTGGGAATTAGAAACAATGCTGCTATGGCTTTTCTTAGATGTCTCTTAGTATTTGTGCACACATTTCTGTTGGGTGTATTCTGAGGACTGTCATTGTTAGGCTGTAAGGGATGTGTATCTCCAATTAAAAAAATAAGCATTTTTAAAAACATTTTATTTATTTATTTATTTGATACAGAGAGAGACACAGCAAGAGAGTGAACACAAGCAGGGGGAGTGGGAGAGGGAGAAGCAGACTCCCTGTGGAGCAGGGAGCCCGATGTGGGGCTTGATCCCAGCATCCTGGGATCATGACCTGAGCTAAAGGCAGATGCTTAATGACTGAGCCACCCAGGTGTCCAAAAAATAAGCATTTTATTATAAAATAGTTTTAGATTTGCAGAAAGTGTTCTTATGTACTCCTTACCCAATTTCTCCTAGTTTAACATCTTGTCTTACTATTGGTAGATTTGAAACCACTAAGGCAATTAAGAATATCAACTAAGTCACACTTAATTTACATTTCACTAGTGTTTCCCAGTTCTTTTTCTGTTCTTGGATCTTTTCCAGAATACCTATTACATTTGGTCATCTTGTCTCCTCTGGTCTGTGACAGTTTCTCAGTCTTCTCAGTCTTTTCTTTTAAGATTTTATTTAAATTCAAGTTAACATATATTTTTATGTTTTTATTTAGTATTAGTTTCAGGAGGAGAATTTAGTGATTCATCAGGAGCTTATAGCACCCAGTGTTCATTACATCACGTGCCCTCTTTAATGCCTATTACCAAGTTACCCCATCACCCACGCACTTCACCTCCAGCAGCCCTGTTTATTCCCTATACTTAAGAGTCTCTTATAGTTTACTTCCCTCTCTATATTTTATTCTATTTTTCTTTCCCTCCCTATGTTCATCTGTTTTAAGTTCCACATGAGTGAAATCATATGGTATTTGTCTTTCTCTGACTGCACTTAGCATAATACACTCTGGTTCCTTTAGTTCTATCCACATCCTTGCAAATGGCAAGATTTCATTCTTTTTGATGGCTGAGTAATATTCTATTGTATGTGTGTGTGCAGACACACACACACACACACACATATATATATATACATCACATCTTCTTTATCCATTCATCCATCAATGAACATTTGGGCTCTTTCCATATTTTGGCTGTTGTGAACATTGCTTCTATAAACATTGGGGGTGCATGTACCCCTTTGAATCACTATTTTTGTGTCTTTTGGATAAATAATGCAATTTGCTGGGTCATAGGGTAGCTCTATTTTAATTTTTGGAGGAACCTCCATACTGTTTTCCAGAGTGGTTACACCAGTTTGCATTCCTACCCACAGTGTTAAGAGGGTTCCCATTTCTCTGCATCCTCACCAACATCTGTTGTTTCCTGAGTTGTTAATTTTAGCCATTTTGACAGGTGTGTAGTTGTAGCTTTGTGGTTTTGATTTGTCTTTTCTCCATTGGATGTTTTTTCCTACTTTGTCGAAGATTAGGTAACCATATAGTTGGGAGTCCATTTCTGGGTTCTCTATTCTGTTCCATTGATCTTTGTGTCTGTTTTGTTCTAGTACCATACTGTCTTGATGATTACAGCTTTGTTAAAGTCTGGAATTGTGATATCCAGCTCTGGTTTGTTTTTTGTTGTTGTTTTGTTGTTGTTGGTTTTGTTCAACATTACTTTGGCTGTTTGGGGTCCTTTCTGGTTCCATACAAATTTTAGGATTGTTTGTGCAGCTTTATGGAAAATGCTGGTGGTATTTTGATAGGGATTGCATTGAATGTGTAGACTGCTTTGGGTAGTATAAATATTTTAACAATATTCTTCCAAACCATGAGTGTCGAATGCTTTTCCATTTCGTTGTGTCTTCCTCAATTTCTTTCATAAGTGTTCTATAGTTTTCAGAATACAGATCCTTCTCCTCTTTGGTTAGTTTGGTTCCTAGATATCTTACCGGTTTTGGTGCAATTGTAAATGGGATTGATTCCTTGATTTCTCTTTGTGCTGCCTCCTGCCCTCTTTTTTTTTTTTTTTTTTTTTTTTTTTTTTTTTTTTTTTTTTTTTTTTTTTTTAAAGATAACCCTAACAATTTTGAGAAGTATGGGTCAGGTATTTTGTAGCATGTCTTTTTGGGTGTGTCTTGATGTTTTCTTCATGTGTAGACTGGGATTTGGGGTTCAGGGGAGGACTAGGACAGTGGTGACATACCATTCTCATCACATCATTATCATTGGTACATACTATTAACAATGATGTATGACTGATAACCTTGATCGCCAGGCAGAGACCATATTTATTAGGTCTCCCCACTTAACAGATTTCTAAGCACAGTCCACACTCCTATGGAGGAGTGGAATAAGATTAAGATCTACTTCCTGAAAGAGGGAAAATCTATGTAACATATTTGGAATTCTTCTGTAAGAGAGAGTTGTCCCTTTCCCCCCATTTATTCATTCAGTCATTTATCTATGTCCTATGTACTCATGAATATTTGCTTTCTGCTTTGGGTTATGATAAAACAGTATGTTATTTTGGCCAGTGGGAACTCTTTCCAGTTGCCCATGTGTTTTTGATCTACCCTGTCCTTTTTCCTTTCTGGCACTATAAGTTCTGGCTCATCTTGTGTATTCTCAGCTCCAGCCCTAGAATCTGCAGTTTCTCCGATAAGCCCTGGTTCCTCTTATTGTAGAAGAGTATTAGAATGAATACCTGAGTCAGATTGGATATCTACAGTTTTATTAAATGTCAGCAGTTCTGAAGTGGTTTTTACTGATTTATATTCCAATTCTATTTGCCAAATTTCCTATAAAATATTTTGCTATTTTTCCTTTTGATTTCTCACTGGTGTTTGATTTCTTTTTTTTTTTAAAGATTTTATTTATTTATTTGACAGATCACAAGTAGACAGAGAGGCAGGCAGAGAGAGAGAGAGAGAGGAGGAAGCAGGCCCCCGCTGAGCAGAGAGCCCGATGCGGGGCTCGATCCCAGGACCCTGGAATCATGACCTGAGCTGAAGGCAGAGGCTTTAACCCACTGAGCCACCCAGGCACCCCTGGTGTTTGATTTCTTATGGACAAAATGTTTTAATTTCAACATAGTTAACTCTATCTCCTAATAGCCATCCAGATTCTCATTTCCCTTATTGTGCCCAAGCTGGTAAATCCCTCCACTTCTATGGTGTAAATGAATATTCTCTATTTTTCCCCCTTTGGTTTGAAGTATTAATGGCTTACTGTTTACTCTGAGCTTTATTCTGTAAGGATACTAATTTTTTCGGAATGGTTTACTAGTTATCCTAATAATCTGCACTGAAATACTTCCCTTTTCAATTACAGTATTCCTTCGGTCATACATAAAATCTTACCAGATTGTCTTTTCCTGAGTTATCTATCCTGCTGGTTTGCTTTGTTTTTTATGGTAGCATCCTAGAGAAGGACTGATTGAGTTACATATTCAGCAGTAGAGGGTAAGGCTTTGGAAGTGGTTTCAGCCTGGGGCAATTTGCTGCCCTGGAGACATCTGGCAATTTCTTTTTTTTTTTTTTTTTTTTTTTGGCAATTTCTGAAGACACTTTCCCACAGTTGTGGGAGATTGAAAGTTCTAATGGCATCTAGTGGGTAGGTGCGAGCAATGCTGCTGCTAAACATTCTGCAGTTCATAAAAGTGTCCCTCAAAGAATTATCTGGCCGACAATTTTAGTAGTCCTAAGTTTGAAAAACTGTTACAGGAGATTCCAACAGAGCTACCAAGAAAGAAAATCAGGCAATAGTGTGTGAAAAGGGTGGGAATATCCTGTTTTCTAGACTGAAGTGTCACTTCTCCCCAGACTTTCTTTTCTCTATCCTTTCTAGAAAAGAATCCCTCCTTCCTTTGTGTTCTAGAGTCCTGCTAGAGCTCAGAAGATTGCCATTACATATTTAGAGGTCCTCCTCTTCCCAAAGCCCAGTGTTCAGCGCAGAGTTCAGTATCAGAACATGGTCACACAGATTGCATTTAACTCTGAATTCCTTGCGCCTGGAAAAATAAAGTGAAATTAAAAAGCAGTGGTACCTAATAGAGAATGAATGAGCTTTAGTTTGATTGGCTACTTGACAAATCTGTAACCTGGGCAAGTTTCAGGACTATTTTAAGACTACAGAAAATGTTCATAAAGAACCTTTATAGATCCTTATCAAATGTGGTCATCATTAACTTGTGCTGAATGAATATTTTGAACAAATGTGCTTTAATTATAAGGGGCAAACATTTACATCAATAAATTTGCAAATTGAAATAAATTCTCTTAGACCATGGATTCCCATTTTAGTTCAGAACATGTTGGAATTTAGGAATGCCTTCATAGAAGAAGAGCAACACCAGACAGACAGCATCTGTTTTCCTCTTCCCAAAAATATAAACAAAGGAAGACCATAGAACAAAAAGAATAGTTCCTTCCAGAATAGCATAAAACCTTTGGGAAGGAGGCCAGAGTATATGGTACTTTCTGTCACAATTGTACCTCCCGGAGTAGTAGAAACCCAATAGGGTTCAGAACCATCTTGGCTTACAGAGACACCCAGAAAGGCAAGAGGAAATTTGAAGAAAGTGTGGGTTTATGAAAGCAAAGGGGAAAGAGAACATCAAGAAGTAAGGCATTGTAAAAACAACAATTAGTATAGTATGGCAGCCTGTAAGTTAAGTGTGTACATTAACTTCTAATCTTTGCGGAAGTAGGGACTGTTTTCTTATAGATATGACAGTTGAGTCCAAAAATAAATACCTACTGGGTTTTGCAACAGGGTGGTAATTGGTATAAGTTATCTCAGTGGAATTCTGGTTGCAAAAATGAGATTGCATTGGACTGTGGAGGAATAATAGGTTATGTATAGAAGACTCTGAAGA
Organism: Mellivora capensis; assembly: GCA_004024625.1. Taxonomy (NCBI): domain Eukaryota; kingdom Metazoa; phylum Chordata; class Mammalia; order Carnivora; family Mustelidae; genus Mellivora; species Mellivora capensis. Next base: position 85,648 of record PISX010006080.1, on the reverse strand, counting down.
AGTTTGAGCATGAAGCAGCAGATGTGGAGTAAAGAACATTTATGTAAGACTAGATTTACGCATGTTTATATGTCAGTGAGAAGGACTGAGTGGTCAGGGAGAAGCCTTTTGGTCCTTGAGAAATTTCAGTGTTCCTTAGAAGATTCCTCAAATGTATTCCTTTTTGTTTCTTTTAAAAAAAATTACTATGGAAGCTGTTTTGGTCACATCCTAATCTAGAATATTTTGCAATATAGTTAAAACACACACACACACACACACACACATACACAGAACCAAGATCCTAAAATAGCTGATTGCTCCCTAATTTCTGTAGGATAAAGTCCTGATTTACTATGTAATTTTGAGACAATTCACTTTTTGCTTAAGAAGTAAAATTCCCCTTCTGTACATTTTTATTTCCTTCCTCTTACTTCTCCAGGCCCATTAGCAAGATGAAGGATTTTGGAGGACAAAAAGATCTCAGAGTTCTGTCTGTACCACTTACTAGCTCTGTCTCTCTAGCCAGTTGCTCAAGAGATGAGACACTTGAGGACACCATGTAAGTGATTAACTGGAAGTGCCTGTGCTGAATAAGAAACTGAATAAGGTTCTTAAGCGGCTGATAAATAAGAGGAAAACAGTCCTCAAAATAAGAGGATTTGATTGTATTTGAAGAACTGTCACAGTATGAGGGAGGGCAAGAAATTGTTAAGTTACCTGGAAGGTATTAGGAGAGAATGTGTTATAGGAGCCTGTGGGTCAAGTCTGAGTAGTCCTTGCTGATACAGTCAGGAGTGAGAGCATCAGAATGAAAAGTTGGAGTGGAACATGGTCATAGGAGCTGCTATGAGAGAATGTCAGTGATGTGAGAGAATGCATTTTTGGGTGAGCTTTAACGCAGAACACATCCAGAATGTGTGGTGTTGGGGAGTGGGTGTGAAAGGAGCTTGTGATTTGGGAATGCAGACCCTCACTGGCTGTGTATAGATTGGTGACCAGCGATGACAGGACAGAAAGAGGTAGATGGTGGCATATTCCAGTTGTGTTTCAAAAGTAATGGTGTGTTGGTGGGGGTGCCATAACAATGTTTTATGGGGTGAGGTATGGGTGAGTTTGGGGAGAGAAGGCATGGGAGGGTTGCCAGTCTTAGGAGTCTGGTCTGTGCTAGGTGATAGATGAACTCTACCTAGTTTCATCCATACCGCAGTTCTCTGGGGGTGATTCTGATCTCCTCTCTTCAGGAGAGTCAGCTGAGGCTCAGAGAGATGAATTGCCTTCATTTCTTACAGCTCATAAGTGGTGAGATTGAGGGTATCTTTGGGAGAGTGGAAGAAACCTACACTGGTCTGTATTAGAGGAATGTTTTTATGACAGTAGTACAGGGGCCAGTAAGTACTGAGCCTAACACTGGGGCTTTCACCATGTGTTTGTGGAATTCATCTATATTTTTATAGGCATTTCATTTTCTAATTTTTTCTATCAGTCCTATTACTCATATTTTTAATGAACTTGCTCTTTATTTTTTAAATTAACTTTAGCTCTTTTTTTATTAACATATATTATTTCAGGAGTACAGGTCTGTGATTTATCAGTCTTACACAACACCCAGTGCTTACCACACCACCTACCCTCCCCAATGTCCATCCAGCCACTCCATCCCCGCCCCCCACAGCAACCCTCAGTTTGTTTCCTGAGTTTGAGTCTCTTATGCTTTTTCTTTAAGGATTTATTTTTATTTTAGTGTGCAGTGGAGGGAGGGCAGAGGGAGAGGAACAGAGTCTTAAGAAGACTCTACACTGAGCGTGGAGCCCTACACGGGGCTCCATCTCCCAAACCTGAGATAATCACCTGAGCAGAAACCGAGAGTCAGACCCTCAACTGACTGTACCACTCAGGTGTTCTGAGTGGTACCACTCATATTCTTCTGATTGTTTTTTTCGCACTGAAGCCTGAATATTGATCCATAAGCAAGATGACAGATGGGTCGTCATCTTCCTTCTTTCATGATTTTGGACTGCTGTTGTATTTGGAGGAGCTAAACAAAGAGGAATTGAATAAATTCAAGTTACTTTTAAAGAGTGAGACCGTGGAGCCCAGGGACTGCCAGATACCCTGGGCTGAGGTGAAGAAGGCCAAGTGAAAGGACCTGGCTAATTTGATGAAAAAATATTATCCAGGGGAGCAAGCCTGGGATGTGGCTCTCAAAATCTTTGGCAAGATGAACCTGAAGGATCATCTTGCCAAAGATGTGAGAGAGCAACAGCAGAGATCAACTGTGAGTGATACTGGGGACCGATCTGGGGCTGCGGGAAGGTTGTGCTTCCTGAGGCCCATCAACAAGGTTCTATGAAAGGGACTTGGGGATTACACCATTGTTGGATCCTTTGAGAAACCCTGAGGAGGCAGGAGAGTTCGGAGTACTATTACTCAGTCTGGCTCCTTAGCTGGGGGTAATTCATCCATCTTGTACCAGTTAGAATGATTAAAGAAACCGAATAATAAGAATTGTCCCATCTAGTGTTCCTTTGCCTGAACTGCAAATAGTCATAGGCTGCATTAAATTTTAAATAACTTAGAATAGGATTTAAAATCTTTGCTAAAGTATGAGGAATGGGCAAAATATTAAGGGGCATAAGCCATGTTGATATTTGTCATTCCTAAGTATGAAATATTACAGGCCTCAAAAATTTCTTTCTTGTATTCTTGACAAGGCCTTACAGCTACAAAGTTGTATTCATTGTTTCCCAGGAGCTTTACCATATTCCTGGGAGGTCCAGGTAGACAGGAAACAGACTTAGACTAGAGTGATAGGATGGTGTGAGGGCCTGGCAAGAGGTCCTGCTTCAGTGCTGTTGACACCACACCACTTTTCCCTTAGCTAAGCTGTGGAGTCTGAGGCTCTCTTGGTTCCCATTTTCTTAAGCCCAGATGTCATAGAATTGGACCAGTGAGGACCATTCTAGCCCATGTTCTAGCTATCACTAAAGCTCCCCTTGTCTTTGGTAAATCTCATGATCCTGTTGGAACCTGTCACAGGGACAGCCCAGACCATGGGACCAGGGGATGCCAGGACACAAGAGGAACAAGATGGTCGGGAGACAGTGCAGGGTGAGTAGATGTGTCCTCTGTTTTCAGATTTGGAAGTAAGTGCACTCTGAATCCCCTTCACCTATTCCACCCATCCCCCACTGGTAACCATCAGTTTGTTCTCTATAGTTAAGAGTCTGTTTCTTGGTTTTCCTTTTTTTTTTTTCTTTTTCCATTTATTTTGTTTCTTAAATTCCACATAGTGAAACCAGTGGTATTTGTCTCTCTGACTTATTTCACTTAGCATTATATTCTCTAGATCCATCCATGTTGTTGCAAATGACCAATTTTCATTCTTCTTATGGCTGAGTAATATTTCATTGTATACATACACCATTTATTTATCCATTCATCTATCAATAAACATTAGGGAGCTTCTATGTCCGGCAATTGTTAAGTACTGTTACAATAAACATAGGGATGCACGTATCTTTTTTGAATTAGTGTTTTCTATTCTTCGGGTAAATACCCAGTGGTGGAATTACTAGATCATATAGTAATTCTGTTTTTAATTTTTGGAGGAACCTGCATACTGTTTTCCATTGTGGCTGCACCAGTTTGCATTCCCGCCAACAGTGCATGAAGGTTCCTTTTTCTCCATATCCTCAGCAATACCTGTTGTTTCCTGTGTTGTTAATTTGAGCCATTCTAACTGGTGTGAAGGGATAACTCAGTATAGTTTTGATTTGCATTTCTCTGATGATGAGTGATGTTGAGCATCTTTTCTTGTATCTGTTGGCCATCTGTAGGTCTTCTTTGGAGAGATATCTGTTCATGATTTCCCATTTAAAAAAATTTTTTTAAAGATTTTATTTATTTATTTGACAGAGATATCACAAGTAGGCAGAGAGGTAGGCATGGGGGTGGGAGAAGCAGGCTCCCCACTGAACAGAGAGCCTGATATAGGGCTCTATCCCAGGACGCTGAGACCATGACCTGAGCCGAAGGCAGAGGCTTAACCCACTGAGCCACCCAGGCACCCCCTAAAAAATTTTTATTAACATATAATGTATTATTAGCCCGAGGGGTACAGGTCTGTGAATCGTCAAGTTTAAACATTTCACAGCACTCACCATAGCACATACCCTCCCCAATGTCCATAACCTAGCCACCCTATCCCTGCCCCCCAGCCCCCAGCAACCCTCAATTTGTTTTGTGAGATTAAGAGTCTCTTATGGTTTGTCTCCCTTCCGATCCCATCTTGTTTCATTTTTTCCATCCCTACTCCCCACAACCCCTGACTTAGCCTCTCAGATTCCTCATATCAGGGAGATCATGTGATAATTGTCTTTCTCTGATTGACTTATTTCACTCAGCATAATACCCTCTAGTTCCATCCATGTTATTGCAAATGGCAAGATTTCATTTCTTTTGATGGTTGCATAGTATTCCTGTGTGTGTGTACCACATCCTCTTTATCCATTCATCTGTTGATGGACATTTAGGTTCTTTCCATAGTTTGGCTATTGTGGACATTGCTGCTATAAACATTGGGGTGCACGTGCCTCTTCGGATCACTACATCTGTATCTTTAGGGTAAATACCCAGTAGTGTGATTGCTGGGTCATAGAGTAGCTCTATTTTCAACTTTTTGAGGAACCTGCACACTGTTTTCCAGAGTGGTTGCACCAGCTTGCATTCCCACCAACAGTGTAGGAGGATTCCCCTTTCTCCGCATCCTCGCCAGCATCTGTCATTTCCTGACTTGTTAATTTTAGCCATTCTGACTGGCATGAGGAGGTATCTCATTGTGGTTTTGATGTGCATTTCCCTTATGCTGAGTGATGTGGAGCACTTTTTCATGTACATGTCTTCCCATTTTTAACTGGATTATTTTTTCGATGTCGAGTTGTAGGCATCCTTTTTTTTTTTTTTTAAGATTTTATTTATGTATTTGACAGACGGAGATCACAGTGAAGCAGGCAGAAAGGAGGAAGCAGGCTCCCTGCTGAGCAGAGAGCCCAATGTGGGGCTCGATCCCAGGACCCTGGGATCATGACCTGAGCCGAAGGCAGAGGCTTACCCACTGAGCCACCCAGGCGCCCCCCCCCCTTTTTTTTTTAATGTTAAGTAATCTCTACACCCAACACGGGGCTTGAACTTACAGCCAGGAGTCAGTCACATGCTCCACAGACTGAGTCAGCCAGGTGCCCTGAGTTGTAGAAGTTCTCTATATAGTTTGGATACTAACCCTTTGTCAGATACATCCTTTGCAAATATCTTCTCCCATTCAAAAGGTTGTGTGTTAGTTTTGTTGATTTGTTTCCTTTGCTCTGCAGAAGATTTTTATATTCTTGCCGTCCCAATAGTTTATTTTTGCTTTTTGTTTACCATGCCTGAGGAGACATATCTAGAAAAGGGAATACTTTTCTTTTCTTCTTTTTTTTAATATTCTTCAGGCTATGCTTCAATGTTCATTTCTATTAATGTTTTACTATAAAGTGGATTATTTTGATCTGTGGATTCATATGTATCTTCAGGTCCTCCACATAGTCCTCTTTTTTTCTCTGTAGAGGAAAAGTACAAAGAAAAAAATTTTTTTTGTTTTATTTAAATTCAATTTAGTTAACATACAGCATACTATTACTTTCAGGGGAGAAATTAGTGATTTATCAATTGCATATAAGTACTCATTACATCAAGTGCCCTCCTTAATGTCCTTCACCCAATTATCCCATCACCCCACATCCACCTCCCCTCTAGCAACTCTCAGTTTGTTTCCTAGAGTCCAGCATCTCTTATAGTTTGCCTCCCTCTCAGTTTTCATATTTTTCCTTCCCTTCCCCTGTGTTCATCTGTTTGTTTTTTTAAAGATTTTTTTATTTATTTGACAGAGATCACAAGTAGGCAGAGAGGCAGGCAGAGAGAGAGGGGGAAGCAGGTTCCCCGCTGAGCAGAGAGCCCGATGAGGGGCTCGATTCCAGGACCCTGAGATCATGACCTGAGCCAAAGGCAGAGGCTTTAACCCACTGAGCCACCCAGGTACCCCTCTTTTGTTTTTTAAATTTCACATATGAGTGAAATCATATGGTATTTGTATTAAGAGAACATATTCCTAGAGTGAATCTAATTTTTACTTTCTATTCCAAAGTCATCCTTCTGCATGTTCAGTTTTGTTTTTTCAGTTTCTTATGCAGGTTTTCTGTTTGTTTGTTTTACTTACATTCTTATCTAAACCAGCTGCACTTGGGGTGCCTAGGTGGTTCAGTCAGTTGAACTTCTGCCTTTGGCTCAGGTCATGACCCTCAGTCCTGGGACCAAAGCCCACATCTGGCTCCTTGCTGAGCAGGAAGTCCGCTTCTCCCCTGCCTGCCATTCCCCCCTGCTTGTGCTTGCTCTCTCTCTGTATTTCCCTCTCTCTCTGTCAAATAAATTAAAAATTTTATAAAAAAAAAATCAGCTGCATTTTGATTTGAGCCAAGTAGAGTTCTTAACACTGTAATTTTGTAATTCATGGAATTTGCTTTGATCATGTATATCTTTGTTTTTGTTTTTTTGTTTTTCCCTGCTATATTCTGACTTAGGTGATGGAACAGAATACAGAATCCAAATAAAGGAAAAATTTTGTATCATGTGGGATAAGAAGTCTTTGTTTGGAGAACCTGAAGATTTCCATCTTGGAATTGCTCAGGAAGATCGAGAACTGTTGGAACATCTATTCGACGTAGATGTGAAAACTGGTGAGCAGCCCCAGACTGTCGTGCTCCAGGGGGCTGCTGGAGTTGGGAAAACAACCTTGGTGAGAAAAGCAATAGTAGATTGGGCCCAGGGCAATCTCTATCAGCAGAGGTTTAGCTGTGTTTTTTATTTCAATGCAAGAGAAATCAACCAGTTGAGAGAACAAAGCTTTGTTCAAATGGTATCAAAGGACTGGCCCAGCAGGGAAGGTCCTATTGAAAGGATAATGTCCGAGCCAAGTAGTCTCCTTTTTATTATTGATAGTTTTGATGAACTGAACTTTGCCTTTGAGGAACCTGAGTTTGTGCTATGTGAAGATTGGACCCAGGTACACCCAGTGTCCTTCCTTATGAGTAGTCTGCTGAGGAAAGTGATGCTCCCTGAGTCATCTTTATTGGTGACAACGAGACCTACAGCTTATAAGAAACTAAAGCCTTTGTTGAAGAACCAGCGTTCTGTAGAGCTGCTGGGTATGTCCGAGGGTGCAAGAAAGGAGTATATTTATCAGTTTTTTGAAGACAAGAAGAGGGCCTTCCAGGTATTCAATTCACTAAGAAGCAATGAGATGCTTTTCAGCATGTGCAAAGTCCCCCTGGTGTGCTGGGCTATCTGCACCTGTCTGGAGCAGCAGATGGAGATGGGTGGTGATGTCTCATTAACCTGCAAAACAACCACCACTCTGTTCACCTGCTATATCTCTAGCTTCTTCGCACCAGTAGATGGAAGCTGTACTAGTCTACCCAACCAAACCCAGCTGAGGAGCCTGTGCCACTTGGCTGCCAAAGGAGTGTGGACTCTGACATCTGTGTTCTACAGGGAAGACCTCAGAAGGCATGGGTTAACTAAATCGGATGTGTCGATTTTCCTGGACAGGAATATTCTTCAAAAGGACACGGAATATGAGAATTGCTATGTGTTCACCCACCTGCATGTTCAGGAGTTTCTTGCAGCTATGTTATATATATTGAAAGACAACTGGGAGACCAGGGACCGTTCCCTTAAGTCATTTGAAGATGTGAAGCTATTGCTTGAAGCCAACAGTGGTCAAGATCCCCATTTGACGCAGATGAAATGCTTTTTGTTTGGCCTTTTGAATGAAAATCTAGTGAAACAACTGGAGACAACTTTGAACTGTACAATGTCGCTGGAGATAAAAGGGAAGATCCTCCAGTGGCTGGAGCTCCTGGGGAAGAGTGAACAGTTTCCAACACAGTTAGAATTTCTGGAGTTGCTTCTCTGTCTGTATGAGACTCAAGATGAAGCATTTATAAGCCAGGCAATGAGATCTTTCCAAAAGGCTGTTATTGATGTTTGTGGGAAAGTCCACTTGCTTGTGTCTTCATTCTGCCTTAAGCACTGCCAATGCTTACGGGCCATTAAACTGTCTGTAACTGTGTCATGTGAGAAGACGTTAAACTCAAACCGCCCAGGGGCACTTTGGTAAGTGGGGAGATGTCCTGTCCGGGGAGTGATGGAAGGACATTTCATCAGAGAGAGGGGAGGGGACTTGTTTAGCTGAGGTCCCAGAGCCAGGATTACCTTCAGAGTTGCCCCACCTTGAGGCAAGGAGGCCAAACACCAAAATCCCTATTGACCAGTCTTGGCTACTGGTGGGAAAAGTACAAAAACTTACCTGAAATGACTGTCTTGGCCTGAGGGCAATCTCAAGAAAGGGGCGTGGTTGACAGCAATTACCTGGCAACCCTCTTAACTAGAAATAATCTTTAGTCCTCAGGGAGGCATATGACCTAGCACAAAGTTGGATCCACTGTGGAACATATATTTAACTTTTAAAAGAATGCACTCCAGAAGGACTAGAGACCAGGAATTTCTTGCTGAAGCTAGTTGACACAGGGCATCTGTCTGGGCTCTGTTCCTCTGTAAGCTCCCAACCTAGCTCACCTTCCCCATTGCCTAGACAGAGGTCAGCTTTTGCTTTGTAGTTCATGAAAGGTCTCAGCCCTTTAACACCTAACAGGAGAGTCTGATTTGGATAAGAAATAGGAGCTGAATGAATATTTTGAAAGAATAAATGAATCGTTAGCATTTGATGCCTATTTTACCCTCTTCCCTTCCATGAGTTCCTTTTCTGACTCTATCCATCTATGTCCAAGGGAAGAATTGAATTATGGGATTAGCTCTAGATTTAACTGAAATTAAAGGCTTACTATGTGACAGTTATATAGCACATGGGCTATTTAACCAATTATCCAATTTGATGCTGGTCAAAAGCATATCTCTATTTTTGGAATTACAAAACTGTGATTCACAGTTCACCTAGAAAGTAAGTGTACCATTAGTGATTCAAGCACACATCAGATAGTAGCTAGCATCTGCTTGACATATGCCCAACAGTCTTCTGAGTCTCAACTCCATGCACCTCTCAACAATCCCAGGAAGATGCTGTTATTTCCATTTTACTAGTAAAAACTCTGAGGCACCAAGAAAATATCAGCTTGACTGAGGTCAACTGATTGCTAAGTCCTTGGTTTTCCAATTTGATCCACGTTGCCTCACCACCATTACGTACAGTTGCAGAACCATGTCTCTTATAAGGACCTACATATTTCTCTTCTGCTGTGGGAGTAGAATCATAGGCTGGGATGCTGTGATCTTTACTGTCCTTGGGGTATTGTAAATAATCTCATCTGTTTTCTCAATTCTGACTTAGGGGTTCTGATCAGAGCTGTGATTTGGACCCAGTGCATTAGAATGTATTTTATGCCTAATAATATTAGGAAGGCATTCTGGCCATTATATTGCTAGTTCTCATGCTGCCTTCCCCTCACCTGTGTCCTAGTGTTACCTAATATTAGAGCTGGCATTGTTGCTAAATTAAGGCTGAGAACCCAGTGCTTTAAGAGGCACATTACAGATGGGTCAGTGTCTTCTATAATATAACAATGTTGTAAATTTAACAGCATCTCTCTTGTTCACCATTATATTCTATGGAATTTCTACATAGTAAGCACTTAAATATTTGAATGATTTATTGCCTAGTTTTGTCAAATTTAAGACCTCAGGTGATGTAGAGACAGCATTCTGCAATGTTATTCAATCCAAGGTAAGTAAGATATGGGAGAGTCAATATTTATTGAGTAGTGATGGAGATCAGGATATGCCACCCCTAAATATGCCACTTTTCCATAAGAAGAATTTTTTTAAGAATTTGTCAGAGAGAGCACAAGCAGGCAGAGTGGCAGGCAGAGGCAGAGAGAGAAGCAGGCTCCCCACTGAGCAAGGAGCCTGATGTGGGACTTGATCCCAGGACCCTGGGATCATGACTTGAGCCGAAGGCAGTGGCTTAATCAACTGAGCCACTCAGGCATCCCCGTAAGAAGTATTTTGAGCTGAAGGCATATTGAGTTCCTGAAACGCCTCACCTGCCGAGAAGCAGAGCCTCCAAAAAGAACTCAACTGTCTTAAATCCCCTCCCTGGAAGCAATTTCTCTACTTTCTTCTTGGAGACAGAAGTTGACCCCATAACCAGACAGACACTTCATAAACTATCATGTCTCATCTGTTTTCTTTAGGGTACATTTCTCTTTCCAACAAGTCATTTGTTTTTCCACAAGTGACTTTTCTCCCCCTGCCTTTTTCCTGCTAAAATAGCTATATAAACCCCAAATTCTACCTACCCCTTTAAGTTACTCCTCACTGATTTCACCCACGTGTATCCACAATGCACATGCTAATATAACTGGGATGCTAGTCTCTTATGAATCTGTCGTTTGTCTAATTTACCGGGCCCCTCTAGAAGCTAGGAGGGCACAAAAGAAAGATACTTCTTCCCTCTCCTACAGCAGCTGTTTGTGTAAAGCAACATGCTAGATTTTTATATATTTTAATATGAATAAGGGCAGCTACCAGCTGTAAGCATTTACAGTGGAAAACATTTGCCAAGCGTTTTCTATAGATTGTCCTACTGAATCTTCACAGTAATCCCAAGAAATAGATACCATTATCGTCATTGTTCAAGGAGCAGCAGTGGAGACACACGGAAGTCAGTAGCACTGCCAGAGTCCCCGCTGTTAGCGAATGGCAGAGTTGGGGCTCACGACTGTTTTGTTCCAGAGCTTACGCTTACAAGGCTGTCCCGTTTTGTTCCTTATTAACCTTTGTTTATAACGAGCTTATTGAAAGTATGCCTAATACTTACAGATCTACAGAGGGCTTTTGTGTGTGCACTTAACTTGACCATTAGATCCTTACAATCCCATGAAGGGAGATGGAATTCCCATTTCACAGATGAAGAAAGCTCAGAGTTCAGAGCACTGATGAGACTTCCCTAAAGTCAGGTGTCTAGTACACTGGAGAACTGCAGCTCGTAACCTGTGGTTCTTAACCTCCACCCCTGTGCCTGGATCTCTATTTACTACTCCTATACTTACTCTTTGTGGTCTTAGATTATTTTTCTTCTTGATACTGGCTTTTTGGATATTTGAAGACCTCTGTCGTCCTTCCTAAGTCTCGTCCTCCAAAACAAAGTCTCTCTAGTGTAACTTTGTGTGTTGAAGGGGTGAGGGAGTTTTTGAGCAAACAAAGCCTCCTGGAATGGCAAGAGGAAGACTGTTGGGGGGACCGTGCCCATGCCAGGCCGGCAATGATGCACTTGCCATTTCCAGAATAGCTTACTTCCACCTGATACCATCTTCTGAGATTTGCATGGGCTGAAAGAGCTAAACTTGTCTTGTTGTTGTTGTGTTTTTTTTTTTTCTTGATTGATTAGGCAAAGGGATGGTGGTCACGTTACTCATTGCTGGCAAGATCTCTGTTCTGTGCTTCATACAAATGAGCACTTGAGAGAACTGGAACTATGTCATAGCAACCTCAGTGAATTAGCCATGAAGACTTTTTATCAAGAACTGAGGCACCCAAACTGTAAACTACAAAAACTACTGTAAGTTCAGCATCAGAACACTTTGTGGAGTTATTTCAGCTTCTTTCTTTGTCCCACCTCCTGCTGCTACTTATTAGGTAGATCCAGTGATAAATACTTAAAATCCACTGTGTAAAATACTCTAAGAACACCACAGTGGAAACCTCTGGGGATGTGGGGGCATAACTAGCTGTTTCTGGGAAAGATTGCATGGAGTGTAGCAGCTGTTGACGTGTGGGTTTTGAGGCTTGATTAGGAATTTCCTAGATGAAGAACAACAGAGAGATAAGGCATTCTGGGCAGTTCAACAGCAATTTCAAAGGTGAGTTCTGGAGCATACTGTTTTATTTTTCTATTGAGTAGTTTACTTTTAATAAAATACACAGATGTGTCTCGTTTTTGTTTTTTTGTTTTGTTTTGTTTTGTTTTTGATGATTGTGTACACCTAGTGACCAGTATTCAAAATAAGATAGAAAACACATCACCTCTGAAGTTTCCTTCTACCCACTTCTGTTCAGTTTTCTTACCCTATCCAGTCTCAGGAGCAACCCTTTCTAACCTTTTATCGCTATAGGTTAGCTTGTTCTGTTCCTGTAAATGATTGAGACTGCTTCATATGGTCAGTATGTACTTGTTGTGTCGGTATTCTTTTGCTCAACATGATACTTAAATAAATTTACCCATGTAGGTAGTTGCATGCTTCAGTAGTTCATTATTGATACGCACGCCATTGTATGATAGAACGACTCCTGCATTCTTTTGAATAGACCCCTGGGCTGTTTCCAGTTTGGGGTCATTATGAATAAGGCTGTTAGGACTATCTTCAGACACATTTTTTTCTGTGTGACACAGGTTTTCATCTCTTGGGCTAATATTTCGGAATGGAATTGCTAGTTCACAGATGGGTGTTAACTTGTGGGGAAATTGCCAACTAGCTCTTGAGAGTGGTGGTACTATTTTTCAGGTTTACCAGCAGTATAGGAAAGTCCCTGCTGCTCCTCATCCTTGCCAACATTTGCTATTTCAGTCTTTATTATGTCTTAATTTGATTCTACAGACCCTATCACTTATTTACATGGGCTGGTTTACACATCTTTCCCCTTGTCCACTGACTGTACTGGGAGCTGGAACTGATCCAACTTACTCCTGTACTCCATGGCCATCCATTAGTGCTTGTAACATGTGCGTAATCGGTGCTCAGGAATATGTACCAATTGCTGAACAAATGATTAGCACTGGAGATTGATGTTCTTCTTTGGGGGGGCAGGCTTCCCCCTAAGTATTTTCCTTGGAACCTCCATATTTTTAATGAGATTGTCCTTAGGTTCCAAGTAATCAGATTTGGCCTGGTTTTGCATGTAGATGTGGTAGGTGACTGTGCAGAAGTCCTGATTAAGGGGTTCCAGGAAATCCCCTTCCTTCACCCCCAGACATCTCCCCTACATTTCCCTTCCCATGAATGTCACCAGTCTAAACCCCTAACAAGATCTATTGCCTTCTTTTGGGCTAAATGGATTCCTCTTCTAGAATGTGAGGGCTCCATGGGGGAGGACACCATGAAGGTGGCTTTAGTCTTTCCCACCATAGAGTGGCCTTCCTTTCTCAAGTCCCTTTTCCTTAACACATGAAATTGCATTTTCAGTTTGCATTTAGTAAGTACATTAGGCATTTTTATCAGATGATGATGGTTAGTGCTGTAAATAGGTAAAAGTTTTGTTTTCTTATGCCTGGCCTGAAGGAGGGTGAGGGTGAGGGGTAAGTGGTGGGCAAAAGGGAGGAGAGGTGATATTACAAAGGGATGTTTTGAACAGTTAGCAGTGTGAACATGCTGGGCATTGGGGGCTAGCGGAGGTACTTAAAGAAGAATCAGATATAGCCAAGAGTGCCTGAGTAGCAGATAACTAGGAAGAAAGATGGGTGTATTTAATTTAGCTTTGGGCTATCTCTGTATATCTAACAGAGTCCATGAGAGGACAGCATATTTTGCAGTAATATGTTTTGCTAATGATGCACATCAAACCCTTGATATTAACTATGAACTCACCTTGGGTTATTTAAAGGATTAAATATTGTGCACTGGGGTGCCTGCGTGGCTCAGTGGGTTAAAGCCTCTGTCTTCTGCTCTGGTCATAGTCTTGGGATCCTGGGATCGAGCCCCACATCGGGCTCTCTGCTCAGCGGGGAGCCTGCTTCTCTGCCTACTTGTGATCTCCTGATCTCCGTCTGTCAGATAAATAAAATCTTTATAGCATTAGTTCACAATATTTATTTTAATTAAAATATTTGGAATATCTCCCATTATTCCAGTAGTTTCTATTGGAATTGAGTTCAGAAACTCCTCTTCTGCTTTTCCTGATGTTACTACCTTCTTTTTCTCCAAGGTCAAAATAAGTTGAGAGTATCAGTTGTCAGGATGTAATGGACATCTAAGTTGTAACCCAGCTGTTTTACTAAGCAACCTCCTGAAACTGATTTATAACCACCCGTGAAATAAGAGAAACTCCAAGTAAGATAAGAAATGACAGGACTATTTATATATCAAAGAGTTGGATTTGAAGATCAAGGGAATGCTGTAAACAGGACAGAAATAATTTTGTAATTCCTCCTGCATATTTTTCCTCTGAAGGTTGAGATTTCTTTCTTTCCCTGGTGGTTGTCAGGATATTGCTAATTCTTTGACTGACAACCAGAATCTGATGCATCTTGACCTGAAAGGGAGTGATATAGGGGACAATGGAGTAAAGTCATTATGCGAAGCCTTGAAACACCCAGAGTGTAAACTACAGAATCTGAGGTAAGTCGTGAGTTATTTTTGTTGTAATTGAGACTTTTATCCATCCAAATAGACTCTTACGGCCCTAATTTGCTGTTCATCAGGCCAGCTTCAATTTATTTTCACAACATGGAATAGCAGAAATCAGTAGATTCAGGGTGATTTCCTCCTGATTGGACTTTTAACTGGTCCCATCCCCCTACTGAAGACTCTCCCCCCTCCCCCATTGTACAGTTCCAGCTCTCCATTTCCTAAATTTAAAAAACCTAGAATTTATAAGGATTTAAAATTTTTCATATTTAAAAGTGCAGCCATATGTATATTCATTGTATCTTTGAATGCTTTCAGGAAAGAATGTACTAATGGTAAGGGGTGGGGGCAGTGATAAGCAGACTCAGTCTAACTTTTTTTTTTAATTTAATTCATGTGAGACAGAGAGGAAGGCAGAGGCAAAAGCAGGCTCCCTGTGGAGCAGGAAGCCCCATGGGATCCCAGGACCCCAGGATCCTGACCCAAGATGAAGGCATACACTTAATCAACTGAGCCACCCAGGTGTTTCCCCTGCCCTCCCTCCACCCCTTTTTATCACTCTATTGGGGCTGCTACAACCAAATACCACTGACTGGGTGGCTTAAACAGAAATTTCTCAGTTTGGAGCCTAGAAGTTGAAGATCAGGGTGCAGGCAGGATGCATTTCTGGTGAGACTTCTCTTAGGCTTGGAGATAGCCCCTTTCTCAGTGTCTTCACATGCCTTTTGTGTGTGTGTGCCCATTCCTGGTCCTCTCTTATAAGGACACCAGTCCTGTTGAATCAGGAGTCCCCACTTATGACCTCATTTAACCTTAATTATGTCCTTAAAGGCCTTGTCTCCAAATACAGTCACATTGGGAGTTCAGGGTTCAACATGAATTTTGGGGAACACAGTTCAGTCCGTAACACTTTTTCAGGGCAAGTTGGGGTTTTCAGCCTTAGGCTGTATCCTAAGTCATCCACTGAGGTCTAATTCGGGACTGAGGAGGGAGCTTCTCTTTCCTACCTACGTACACCCTTATTTTGATGAAGAGAACCAATTCCTGAGGGACTGAGTTGATCAGTGCTTGATTCAAAGAAGTAACTAGAGCAACTCCCAAGTTCCTGGAACCTGCTGCCCCCTGCCGCCTCTTACTAAGAGCTGGTATCAGGCTCTGCCTTCCCCTAGGACAAGCGGTCTCTAAATATAGGAGTCTCTAAAAGTGTGGGCTCTACATGCACTTCTTTCTTTCTTCTTCTGCTCCCCTTCTTTATTTATTTTTAAAAGATTGTATTTATTTGACAGAGAGGGACACAGCAGGAGAGGGAGAAGCAGGCTTCCTGCTAAGCAGGGAGCAGGATGCTGGCTGGATTCCAGGACTCTGGGATCATGACCTGAGCTGAAGGCAGTTGCTTAACAACTGAGCCACCCAGGCGCCCCTCCCTACTTTTTGAAACTGTATTATTTCTGATTCACTTCTTGTTTTTTTTTTTTTTTCTTAAAGATTTTATTTACTTATTTGAGAGAGAGGCAGTGAGAGAGAGCATGAGCGAGGAGAAAGTCAGAGGAAGAAGCAGACTCCCCGTGGAGCTGGGAGCCCGATGCGGGACTCGATCCTGGGACTCCGGGATCATGACCTGAGCCGAAGGCAGTTGTCCAACCAACTGAGCCACCCAGGCGTCCCTCACTTCTTGTTTTTACTCTCAAGAACTGGGTTCCTCATAAAACATGAACTGACTCCCATGAATAAGTGGGCTGTTACTGTGGGAATCACAGCTTGTGCTCCTGACTTCTGCCCATTTGTTTCAGAAGTCAGAGTGGTAGGACACAACGCTCTTCAGTCCACCTTCCATGTTGTATGTAGTTGGAGGAGATGTCTCCTAGTTTAAAAAAAGATTATCATTTAAAAATATTTTTTAGGGGGGCACCTGGGTAGCTTGGTCAGTTAAGTATTCGACTATTGATTTTCCTCAGGTCATAATCTCAGGGTGGTGGGATCAAGCCCTTCAGCAGGGGGTCTTAAGGATTCTTCTCTTTTCCCTCCCCCATATGCATGCTTTTGCTCGCTCTCAAATAATAAATACATATTTTCATAGGGAATAGGGGAGGTGGGGATAGAAGAGACAAGCCTCCTACCCCTTCCCTTCCTGATTCTTTATCAGAGCCATGTCCTAGTTAAAGAACTCACTCCATGGAGGGAAGCGATCTTCAGAATGGGTCACAAAACCTGGGAGACAACACCCTCTGGCTGGTGAGTGGTGGTCATAGCTCTTCTCTGAGGAGAGTGCTCTGCCCTTCTGCGCTGTTTTCCAGCTTGGAATCCTGCGACCTAACTACAGTCTGCTGTCTAAGTATCTCTAAGGCTCTCCTCAGAAGCCAGAGCCTGAGATTTCTGAATTTGTCGACCAATCACCTATTGGATGATGGGATCAAGCTGTTGTGCGAGGCCTTAGGACATCCCAATTGTCACCTAGAGAGACTGTCGTGAGTTTTGCTGATTTGTTTTCCTGGGGTCCTTTGCGCGGTCCTGGTGTGGCTTAGTGAAGAGCTGAAGGGGCAAACTGCATGGGCCTTGACACCACTTGGCTCATTTGTCAAGCCTGGATGAACTCTACATGAAGGCTGTCTTTGCTTCCTCTTCTATTTGGCTTTTAAATTTTCCTCCTTTTCTTCTCTGTACATAGTTGCAGTGGCATTTTGATTCTATGGTAGAGGTGTAGGGGGTGTAAGTACCAGCTAGTGTCCCTGCAAAGGAGAGGAGAAACAGGAACTTTGTTGATTTGACTGCTCCCTTCCTGTGTTTCTCCTTCAGCCTAGAAAGCTGTGGCCTCACAGTAGCTGGTTGTGAGGATCTTTCTTTGGCTGTCATCAACAACAAAAGGTTGACACATTTGTGCTTGGCGGACAACATCTTGGGAGATGATGGAATAAAATTTGTGAGTGATGCTTTGAAAAAGCCACAGTGCAATCTCCAGAGCCTCGTGTAAGAGTCTACTAGTGTTCATCTTTCCGTGTATATTACATTTTGAAATATATATATATATATTTTTTTGTTTTAAAGATTTTATTTATTTATTTGTCAGAGCGAGCACAGGCAGACAGAGTAGCAGGCAGAGGGAGAAGCAGACTCCCTGCTGAGCAAGGAACCCGATGTGGGACTCAATCCCAGGACGCTGGGATCATGACCTGAGCCGAAGGCAGCTGCCCAACCAACTGAGCCACCCAGGCGTCCCTTGAAATATATATATTTTTAAAGATTTTATTTATTATAAAGCACAAGCAGGGGAGGGGCAGAGGGCAAGGGACAGACTCCCCACTGAGTGGGAAGCCTGATGCAGAGCTCCAATCCCAGGACCCCAATATCATGCCCTAAGTGGAAGGCAGACACTTCACTGACTGAGCCACCCAGGCGCCCCCTAGCTACTTGGTTGTCAGGGGACATTTCTATCACTGCAGAAAATTCTATTGGACAGTGCTGTGTGAGATCTGACAGAAGAGGAATTCAGTACTTCACAAATGAAAACACAACAGCAGTTCAACTGAAAGGTCTCACATTTATTACTGAACCAACTTAGTGAGGCAAAGGCATAGTAACAGAGAAAAATCATTTTCCTGATAAAACATGTCTATTGGCCAGGTAGGAGGGACGTTAACACGGTGATAGGACAGGAACATGTGGGGGGAAAAAGGAACATGTGAGCTTCATGCAGCTTCAATATGTGTGCCATCTCATGAAGTGTGATGCATTACAGACCCAGCTTGGTTCTTCTCCAGTGACGCCTCTTGGAGTTGTACCTGATTTTATTACCAGTTTTCATCTGAATCCACTGGGGAATGGGACGATTCTGCTTTTGTTTCTTGGCCAGGAATCGCTTGATTCTGAAAGTCTTGTGAGAAGACATGGTGAGGAACAGTCAACCACACACCAGGACGGTAGCAAAAAGGAGAAAAAAGCTGAAATATATTTTAAAAGGGAGAATGTTATGAACATATTCTGTCCCTTTTTCCCGTCTGTTATCCGTAACAATAAGATGACAAGGATGATGGTGTTAATAACTGCCATTTATTCTGTCCTTACTCTGTGCTGGGCCCTGTGCTAAATTGGTTTAACCTGTACAAAAATACCTGATGGTGTCAAATTGGCCACCTGAGTTCTAAGTGCCTTACTGGACAGTAGGAAATAGGAGGCTTAGAAAGATTATGTAGCTTGCATAATGCTCACAAGAAGATGGTGGATTCAGGAATAAAGTCTGCCTGTCCAGCTCCATATTCTGGGCTTAGAACAGAGGTATATACATATGTATATGAACACCATTAAAGAGAAATGCAGCATCCCATGGTATGGCTGGATCACAGTGTGATTTTCTTCATGGCTCTTAGACAATTTTAGACATGGAACTGATGAGCCAAAATTCTTATTTTGTTAGATATGGTTAAGTTTTCTCCAGATTATTCATATTTCCTTGGCATTCTAGAGGCCTACATTTTAAGATCTTCACTGGGCATCTACTTTTTTTTTTTTTTACCAATATTATTTTTTTTTTTAAGATTTTATTTCTTAGAGTGCACAAGCCAGGGGAAGCAGCAGGTGGGAGGAGAAGCAGACTCTCTGCTGAGCAAGGAGCCCAATGTGGGGATGACCCCAGGACCATTATCTGAGTGGATGGCAGACACTTAATTGACTGAGCCACCCAGGAGCCCTTTATCAATATTATTTAGATAATTGAAGATAACTAAAAATAATTTGATGCTGAGCATCTTTTAAGATGTTTTTGGCCTTTAGTGTTCTAGCAATTATCTCTTCATGGATTTAATTTTCCTCTAGATGTTTTCTGTTATGTATGTTATATAATATGGTTATTAATAAGGACATAGACCTTACAGCCATAATTTTTAATATGTTGCAAATAATTTACCTAGCATGTTATTGCATTCCTAACTTTCTTACAGTCATTTTTAGAATACAGAAGTTTACAATTTTTGTGAAGTCAAAATCCTCCTCATGACTTCTCAGTTTTGTCATAATTGGAAATATCTTTTTTCAAAAAAAAATCTGTCACACACTTTATGGTTTAATTTTTGAAATGTTAAATTATTCCTAATTTGTTATAAGGCTTGAACTTATTTCCCCCATATGTCAGGTCTGCCTTCCCAAATTACTTATGCTATAATAGATCTTTTCCCTACTGATTGGAAATGCCACTTTTATTATGTACAAAAATACTTTTCTGTGATTACTCCCATTCTGTTCCATATGCCTGCTCTTCTGCTCCATGTAGCTACTTCTGCAATTGGGCACTGTATTTGTGCCCAGTGTAAAGAAGTAAACATTTCATTTATAGTAAGAAACATTCTGAAAAACAAAGGCGGAGGGTATTTGATGAGATGAGTGTTGGCGAATAGATAAAAGGGACCAGAGCATGAAATCTTCTCAAAGATAAGAACCTCTGGGCAGTAGCAGTGATTCCATCTTCACTCACATTGTCCTTCCTACAGGCTGAGGCGTTGCCACTTCACTTCACTTAGTGGTGAACATCTCTTACCCGCTCTCCTGTGCAACAGGAGCCTGACACACCTGGATCTGGGATCAAACTGGCTACAGGATGATGGAGTAAAGCTTCTGTGTGATGCCTTTCGGCATCCAAGCTGTCACCTTCAGGAGCTGGAGTAGGTCTTTTGTGACCTTTCTTTGGGTGCTTTGACTACTGTGAGGGTAGGGGAGATGAAGAAAGAAGGGATGAGCCAAGTGTGTGTCAGAGAAAAGAATAAACAGCTGATTCCTTCTCTCTCACCCTGCTTGAGACAAGCTGGGAAAGTATGTTCATCAGATTTTTCTTAAACAGTTAATACAGTAATTCAACCTCCCTCAGGGAAGGAGGACCAGAGACAACAGACTGAACAGCCATTTTATATATTTTTTTGGTTGTACCCCAATGAGTCTACTGTGTGTTCTCGTATCCACGAGGCAGAAACTGTGCCCTACTAGTTTTTCTTTCAGGTTTATAACTAGGTCAACTTTTAAAAAAACAGGAAGGGAATTTTTTTCTTTTTGGAAAGAGTATGCATGCATGAGTGGGGGTGCTGGGGCAGAGGCAGAGGTAAAGAATCTCAAGCAGAATCCACGCCACATGCAGAGCCATACATGGGGCTTGATCTCAGGACCCTGAGATGGTAACCTGAGCCAAAATCAAGAGTCAGATGCTTAATATACTGAGCCACCCAGGTGCCCACTAGGAAGGGAATTTCTAAAAATGTTCAACAAGCCACTCATTAAGCAACTGTTTTTATTACTATGTTCTCTTATTCTGTGGGTGGGTATTTACATGTGTGGTATGTGTATATATGTAATTGCTATTACTGTATAGATAGGACTTGGAGGTTTCCTTTTAATGGATAGTATTTCAGAAACATTTAAATACTTATATGCTGTTATCTTATTGGATATTGAATATACCCTATATACATTATTGAATAATGGATGCACTGTATTTAGTATTTAATATTTCATTTTTGTAAATATTGTGGCTAGAGTGAAGCAACATAGAGGTGTCACTTAGTGATCTCAGCTCACTTTCCCACCAGGGCCTCCCACAGGACTAGTCACCTGGGTGAGTTATTAAGGGTTTAACCTCCAGCATTGTTTTTTTACAACTATAAACTCTAGATCGTTTGACTAGACTAGATTCAGGGTAACCAAATTTCCACAAGAGTTTAATAGTTGATTGTTACATTGGTAAACACCAAGGTGATTGAACTCTTGGGTCCAATAAGTACCTTTACTTTCTTTAGGAAAACATACACAATGTGATTCTCTGAAGCTTCCTTGATTATTATTCAACTGGAAGACAAATTTTACTTCATGGAAATTATTGTTAAATCCAATACCTTTATTTTAGCCACAATTTCTAAGTGACCTATACACACAAATGTTTGCGTAGTCTACTTTCTCTCTTTAACATTGTAAGCACATAGACAAATTTGTGCTCTCTTAGCTACCTTCATAGCCTCTATGCAGACCATGCCAATTTGCTCAACTAAAATTTCCAACAAATATAAGCTATACTCTGAGGGCATTAAAAGTTATTACTAAGCATTTGCCCTCCAGTAACTCATAAAATGCTGATGGCAAGGAAATAAAGACAAAGCCAGTTACAACGTATTCCGCATATTATAAGACAAAAGTCTCAAGGAGCAAGGAGTGGGACAGAAGCTACTGAGTTACCTTCGCCTTGAAAGATGAAGAGGATTTTGTGGTGTGCAGATACCCTTCACAGAAGGTAGGAAGAGAGCAGGGACCTGAAGACCGATGTGGCAGATGTGGAAGAAAAAAAAATAGATGGGTATGCTTGATGAGTGGGATGGGGATGAAATATGGAAAGTGAACCCTTGAGGGCAGATTATGCATGCTCTTGAATGCCCTACAGAGGGTTGAAAGAAATACCTTCTTCTATGTAGTCTGCTGCTTCTTGGAAAACAGCACTTTAAGATAGATTCTTGGAAAATATTTTTATTTCAGAAATATATTAGAAACTGAAAGCATAGAGATCTGTGGGTTTCTTGGGTAAACTTCTGTTTTGTTTGTTTTGACATAAAAAAGTGTTTATACCCTTGCTTTGGAAACTTGGTGGGTAATAACTTATTTGTGGGAGAAGGCAGCTTTACCCTCTGTTTTGTTTTCAGCTCATTAAGAAATCCCATGTGTTTCTGCTGGTAATGTTAGACATTCCTCTGTGTGTCCTGGATTGTGGGGAGAAAAGGGTCAGGAAAAAAGGCTTAGATACCTCAGCTTCTCTCCTAGGAATAATTTAATTAAGCTTCACAACTGACAGTCTCACCTCTTTTGTATTTCTTGCAGATTGTTGGGCTGTGTTCTTACTAGTATGTGTTGTCTGGATCTGGCTTCTGCTATTCTGAACAACACACACCTGCGGAGCCTGGACCTTGGACACAATGACCTGCAGGATGATGGAGTAAAAGTTCTGTCTGAGGCTTTGAGACATCCAAACTGCAATATTGAGAGGCTTGGGTGAGTTCAGTTTTCCATTAGGAAAATGATACCTATTTGGTGGCTAGCATGGCTAGAAGAAATTTAGTACATGAGAAAGGATGATAAATGGGATAGAAGGTAAGTTACTCTCAGAAATGAGAATCTGGATTTCAAATATGTGGATCACTGTGTATTATGTGCTGTTAGTATTGAAGCCATATTTCACAATTCATTGTGTCCTCCTTAGTGCCCTGGACAGAGTATGTATTAGTATGTATTAAGTAAATGGTACCTGCTTTAAGGTCTTCCATGTTCTATCATCCTTCAGATATTCCATCTCTCTTTGAATTTTTCTAATTAAAGTGAAGATTTGGGGGTACCTGGGTAGCTCAGTTGCTTAACAGCCCAACTCTTGATTTCGGCTTAGGTCATGATCTCAGGTTCTTGAGACCAAGCCCACATAAGGCTCCACTCGGGGTGTATGTGTGAGTCTGCTTAAGATTCTCTATCTCCTCTATCTCTCCCTCTTCCCCTCCCTCACCCTCACCCCCCACCCCAGCTTGTGCTAGATCTCTCGCATGTGCACTCTTTCTAAAAAAAAAAAAAAAAAAAAAAAAAAAAAATATATATATATATATATATATATATATATATATATGTATGTATGTATGTATGTATAATATTGCTCATTGTTTTTAATCTGGAGAAATGCTATCTTTGCTGGGTTCTTTTGTTTGTTTGTTTGTTTTTAAGATTTTATTTATCTTAGAGGGAGATCATGAGCAGGAGAGGGGCAGATGTGAGTGAGAGGGAGAAGTGGGGGAGAATCCCAAGAAGACTCCATGCATTGAGCCTGACACAGGACTTGAGCTCACAACCGTAAGATCATGACCTGAGCTGAAATCAAGAGTTTGATACTTGGGCGCCTGGGTGGCTCAGTGGGTTAAAGCCTCTGCTTTCGGCTCAGGTCATGATCCCAGGGTCCTGGGATCGAGCCCCACATTGGGCTCTCTGCTCTGCGGAGAGCCTGCTTCCTCCTCTCTCTCCCTGCCTGCCTCTCTTGCCTACTTGTAATCTCTGTCTGTCAAATAAATAAATAAAATCTTTGAAAAAAAAAAAAGTTCGATACTTAACTGAGTCACATAGACACCCCACTATTTATGCTCTTAAGGAGCCTGTGGTCTAATAAAACCTTATCCTATGTTTTGAGTACTTTTTATGTTTAATCATATATTATTTAGATGTTTTTTAAATATTGAATGGATATTGTCTAGTACATTTTTACTTAAATAGTGTGATTTATTGATCTCTGGGTCAAGAATTTTGCTCCATATGTGGGAAACCCAAATATTCTATGTCTCCCTGACTCTTACAAGAAAATGCTGCTTTACTTTACCTATGTGTCCATTGACTGTTTATATATTTTTATCTCAACAATGATGATACTGTAACTGTTGGGTCTGGAATTTATTTTTATTTTTATTTTTTTCAAAGATTTTACTTATTTATTTGACAGAGACCACAAGTAGACAGAAAGACAGGCAGAGAAAGTGGAAGAAGCAGGCTCCCTGCTGAGCAGAGAACCTGATGCGGGGCTCGATCCCAGGACCCTGGGATCATGACCTGAGCTGAAAGCAGAGGCTTTAACCCACTGAGCCACCCAGGTGCCCCTGGGTCTGGAATTTGATTTTATCCTGCTTATAAACCTAGTAAACTAGCCTATCCATATTTCCTGGATACTGGCAGGAAACACAGAATCCCATCAGAGACTGAGGACTTTATTACTCCTCACATGGCAGTATAAGCACTAGTGTTTCTGTGTCCATTTCCTTTGTCACCCAAATCCCACTGGGTGGATGTGGACAGCGTGGATGGACACCTGCACATGGTAGTGGGTTGCATCCTAGGAGAGAAACATGGAACTTAGGAGACCCATCATTTTATAGCAGGCACTAAGCAAGCCTGCTCTTTGTCCTGGAGGGAGACATTACTTCACCCCTCAACACTGCTCACACCACACACACTCTAGAAATGACCCATATGAAGAGTTGTCAGGGTCTTGCAAAAGACTCCCTGAAATATTCATCTCTCCTTTTTCTGCACAGTACGGTCTTGGTTAATTTTCACATGGATATGCCATTCCACTGGCCACTCTCATTAATCTGACCAACAGAAGCTGGGGCCAAATCTGATCGATTTGTCTCCTACAGTTTGATTACGGCCATTATCATTAGCACTCCAAGCACAGGATGAGGTCAAATTGCAGTGTTGACTTCAGCTGTATCCTCAGCATCCTGGACTCAGCCAACTGAATGAGACCCAGAGAGGACCAACTGGTCTTGTTATCTATTACAACTCATGAAAGGGGGGTGGGGTTGACATGCTGATCTTGATATCACTGTAATAAAGGGGGTGGGGGGCAAAAAACTGGCCCAAACCAGTCCCATCCCCCCAAAAGAGAATTCAGTGGTCCATATCTTGACATAAAACAAACATATAACCTGAAGAAACACAGCTCACTCCAGTGTGGAATCTGCTCCTCTATTGATTTGGGTCACCATTACAGTGGTCAGGCAGGTAGGCAGTGTCACTAAGTAGTTACAGATGCCTTGTTAGCCATACATGGCATAACTCAGAGCTGTACCGGCATCAGGTGAAGCTTATGAATTTGTACCAGTCAGACTGAAACAAGGTTGTATTGATTATGTTTGAACCCCTGTGATAGGGGTCCAGGTCTGGGGGCTGCCATTGATGACATCAGATAGAGCAGAATAGTTAGGACCTGCCATGTCCACTTGAGATTTTCCATTTTCATAGCATGTGGACAAACTTGGCAGTGGGTCAGGTTGCCAGCTGCAGCTGCTACTTAAGCAGACCACATCATTTTGCCAGGCAGTAGTTTTGGGTCTAGAGAAGGAAAGGAAGTCATTAATTGTTCTTCCTACTCCCTGCACCTTTAGGTTCTGAGATGTTCCTTCCCTGGGAATTGGTGTCACTGCTGTTCCCCACAGTCATGAAATCAGTGTGTCCCATCCCATTGCCTATAACTTGGCTTTTTCTCCAGTCATCCCCTAAAGATCTGCCCTATGTTCATCTGTTTTGTTTCTTAAATTCCACACGAGTGAAATCCTATGGTATTTGTCTGTCTTTGACTGACTTATTTCCCTTAGCATATTACTCTCTAGCTCCATCCACATTGTTGCAAATGGCTAAATAATATTCTGTGGGGGGAGGGGTGTGTGTGTTTACATATATATGTGTAACACATCTTCATTACCCATTCTTCAGTTGATGGACACTTGGGCTCTTTCCATAATTTCACTATTGTTGATAATGCTGCCATAAACACTGAGGCACATATATCCCTTTGAATCAGTATTCTGGTGTCCTTCGAGTAAATACCTAGGAGTCCAATCGATGGATTGTGAGATTAAAAAAAAAGAGAGAGAAAGGCAAATATAAAACAACCCTTAATGACAGAGGACAAACCAAGGAATGATGGAGGGAGGTGGGCTAGATGGGTGATGGGTATTAGGAAGGCACTTGTGATGAGAACTAGGTGTTGTATGCAAGTGATGAATCACTAAATTCTACACCTGAAACAAATACTACACTGTATGTTAACTGAAATTTAAATAAAAATTTTTAAAAATGTTTATACACAGAAAAAAATAAAGATTTGCCAAGTTCATATTTTAAACATTTTCACTATGAAATATAAAATACATACAAACAAGCAAATAAAACTGTTTTTAAAAAAAATCACGTGCATAACCTCACCCAGGTCAGTAAAATGAATTTGCCCAGGAAAGTAAATTCCCCTACTCCTCCCTTATAAATTGCTTCTTCCTTCCTCCCCAAGAAGTAAACATTATCCTGATGTTTGTGGCCATAATTTATTTATCCGTACAACTGACTGCAAGTGTATATAGCCCTAAGCAATACATTATTGAATTTTGCCAGGTTTTGCATTTTATATACAGGGAATCCTACTCTATATTCTTTTGTGTTACTTTTTTTTTTTTTTTTGCTCATTGTTATGAGTTTGTCATCCAGTTGTTTCATGTAGTTGTAGTTAGTTCATTTTTATCACAGTATTCTAGTGAATGACTGTACCACAAACTATGTAATAACCATTCTATTATAGGTGGACTTTTGTATTGTTTTTATTTATTTTTTGACCAATGCTGTTGATGAATATTTCAGTAATGAATTCTGAGGCACATATGTATATATTTATCTAGGGTAAATAGGGATAGATTTATTACACAATGGGGAAAAGATCTTTAAATTTATCAGATATTATCAAAAAGACTGTACTAATTTTATTCTGCCTCTGGTGATGTGTGATAGTTCCTGTTCTCTGTTCTTGCCATTTTGTCTGATTTTATTTTTAAAGTTTAGGGAATTAGGTGTGTGTTTTAGCATCTTTGGTTTCAATATGTGTCTGGTTAGAGGTTTGATACTTTTTCAGATGCTTAAAAGCCATTTGTATTTCCTCTTTTGTCAAGTTCCTTTTCCACGTATTTTGTTCATTCTTCCATTTGGTGAGCCATTTTTGGCCTTACTGATTTGTAGGGGTTTTTTTTCCCCCTCCAGTATATTTTGGTTATGAGCCCTTGTCACTTACATATGAGACAATAACTTGGGCTTTTTTTTTTTTCCACACTGTATGGTGTCTTTTATGGAACTGAAGAACTTAATTGTTAACATCAGATTATTCTTTTATTGTTAGTGCTTTTTGTAATTGTTCAGGACATTTTTCCCGACACTGGGAAATTCTGAATTTGGATTCAGGATTCTGAAGACCTTCTATTTTCTAAATGTAAAAGGCAACTTATGAAGCATTTGAGATTTTAAAATATGGTTGGAGGTCAGTCCAGTTTAATGTTTTTTCTATGTGGATACTCATCTTTTCTGGCAAAATTTAATGACTCTTTCCTCACTGTTTGGCAGGGCCACCTTTGTTATAAATCAGCGCATTGGTGCATGGGTCTGTTGCTGGGTTCTCCCTTCACATTTCCAAACAAAATTTTAAATATTGGCTTACCAAGTTACACACATGTGCATGTAAGCCTCCCCATGTATCCATGCCTACACATAAGGTGGCATTTTGATTGGAATTGCATTGAATCTATCAATTATGATAGATCCTTGTTTACTTAGCTATATCAATAAAGCTTAGTAATTTTTCCTGTAGTGGCCCTCTATTTTGCTGTTTAACTTTACTTCTAAGTACTTGTTATATTGTAATAGTATTTGGAAAAGGGTATTTTTTTTTTAACGATTTAATTATTTGACAGAGAGCACAAACAGGCAGAGGCAGAGGGAGAAGCAGTCTCCCCACTGAGCAAGGAGCCCTATGCAGGGCTCCATCCCAGGATCCTGGGATTATGACCTGAGGCAAAGGCAGATGCTTAACCCACTGAGCCACCCAGGTGCCCCAGAAATGGGTATTTTTGTTATTTTTTCGTTTATTTATTCCTTATAGATAGAAACACAGATGGGTTTTTGTATATTAATTTCACATCCAGTAGCTTATCACATTCTGCAGTTGATTATAATTGCTTATTTGTATTTGTTTGGATCTTCTAGGTAGAGTCCTCTCTTTTGAGAACAGGGGTTTGTTTGTTTTTTTTCCCCCTTTTCTATTCTTTTCCTTTTTTCTTCTTACTGCCTTAGTATCTTATAAGACATGTGATAGAATGTCTGGAGATACTGGGCTTCCCTATGTTATTTTCAGTGTCAAAAGCAAAATTTGTCAAAAGCAAAATTTCAATGCTTCTCTTTTATTAATTTAAGAAGGTTCCTATCTTTAGTTTGCTAAGAATTTTTTATCTTCTTTCTAAATTATGAATACATGTTGAGATTTATGAAATGTGCCAATTGTGGTAAATCACATTGATTTTTATTATATATATTAGATTTTGTGGGGGGGAGGCTCAAAACCAACTTGGTCATGGTATCTCATATACTTCGTGCACTTCATTTTGTTGATAGAGGACTATTTTAACATCTTTGTTTATAATGGAGATTAAGTTATAATTTTCTTATGCAGTTCCCATCAAGTTTTGGTATCCAGATTACAGTATTTTCAAAAAATGAGTTTGGGAGTGATCCTTCTTTCTTTTTCGTAGGAGGGTTTGTGTAAGATTAGAATTACTTCTTCCTTGAACTTTGTAGAAATTTCTGGTGAAGCTATATGATCTGGAATTTCCTTTGTGTGGAGATTTGACTTGTGATCCAATTTTTTTTTTAAATTTATTTATTTGTCAGAGAGGGAGAGAGAGCGAGGGAGCACAGGCAGACAGAGTGGCAGGCAGAGACAGAGGGAGAAGCAGGCTCCCTGCCGAGCAAGGGGCGGGATGTGGGACTCTCAGGACGCTGGGATCATGACCTGAGCCGAAGGCAGCCGCTTAACCAGCTGAGCCACCCAGGCGTCCCAGTGATTCAATTTTTAAAAGAATCACACATTTATGTAAGTTTCCTCTTACTGAGTAATTTTTGGTAAAATTATTCCTATGATTTTATCCATTTCAGCTAAATTTTTAAATCTCTTGGCAAGTGTCTTGATATTTTATTGTCTGCTCAACTTCTGATCATCTCCAGTGATTTAGACATCTGCTGATATCTCTTTTCCTGATATTGGCAGTTTCAGCTTTTTCTCATTTTACTTTTCAAAGAATACAACATTGATCTTCTCTATGTATTTTTTTCCTTAATTATTTTATCTTATTTCTCCATTTGAGTTTATTTTACCTTTTTTAAAAAAAATTTTTACTTATTTATCAGAGAGTGCACGTGCATGTGTGTGCACCCTGGAGAGCACAAGCAGGGGAAATGGCAGGCAGAGGAAGAAGCAGGCTCTCTGCTGAGCAAGGAACCAGGTGTAGGACTTGATCTTAGGACCCTGGGACTGTGACCCTAGCCAAAGATGCTTAACCAACTGAGCCACCCGAGCATCCCTATTTTACTGTTCTTAAATTCTTGAGCTAGATGCTTAGCTCATAAATATTTCCTCCTTTTCCAACACAAGAGTCTGACTTTTCCTTCAAATCATTGCATTAACTCCATCCTGTAATTGATATTATATGTAGCATTTGTTATTTTTGAGTCTAAAATACTTAACTTCCCTCATGATTTTTTTTTCTTCAATCCATTGGTTATTTTAAAGTGTATTCCTCAATTTTCAAACACAAAAGGGGTTTCTTGTCATCTTTTTATATTTAATCTCTAGGATTGTGGTCTAAGACCATACTGTGCATGATTACAGTTCTTTAAAATTTGTTATTTGCTTCACAACCCAATATATAGTCCATTTTTTAGACATGTACCATAACATACTTAATACGAAGAGTTGTTGGTTGCTGTATTGTATAAGATTGCTAATTCTGTTATTCAAATCATCTATATTTTTAGTGATTTTTTTATAACTGTAGAGTTGTCTTTGTTTGTCGTTCTGTTAGTTTTAGTTTTCTATATTTTGAGAACATTATAAGTGACTGCAAACTTAGAATGATTGTTTCCTGATGAATTCTTGAAATTTTTTATGTCTCATAGTGCTTTTTACGCTATGGTTTATTTTGTGTGATATTTATCTTGTGTCATAAATAGTGGGAGTGTTGCTCTACCACATTAATGCCTGTTCCATCTAGGCAGTAACTTAATTTTTTTTTCTAATACTCTGCACCTATATAGGCACTCAGTTGTTGAATGGCTCTGTAAACATAAGGTGAAAATTAAATTTAGTTGGTTAGGGACATCTTCATGTGTAGAAGTTTGATTTTAACATACTTCCTCAGTTCATGGTTAATGCAAGGATCCTCCAACGACTACTGGTTGGCTAGTTGGTTAATTTATCTCCTTTAAACTAGTCTCCTCCCCGTGTATAGGCAGCTGGTCTACTGTGTTTGAAATATGCATAGAATTGTGAGTATCTTTGTAAAAGATGTAATGTTTTTTGGTGTATTCATTTTTATTTGCATAAATGGTGTGGTGCTAAGAGACCTCATTATATACCCTGCTTTTGAAATACTCAATATCATATTTCAAAAGTCTACTTATATATCTATATATTTTTAAATTTTATTTATTTATTTGACAGAGGGAGAGCGATCACAAGTAGGCAGAGCAGCAGGCACAGAGAGGGGGAAGCAGGCTCCACTGAGCAGAAAGGCTGATGCGGGTCTTGATCCCAGGACCCTGAGATCATGACCTGGGCAGAAGGCAGAGGCTTAACCCACTGAGCAACTCAGGCGCCCCAGTGTATCTATATTTTTAATGATGATAAAAGATTCAATTGTTTCAGCTTTTCTTAGTGTGCTTCCCTATTTATTCCCTGGACTATAATTATGAACTTGCAATTTATGATTTAGGAAGGAATATATTCAGTCTATAAGTATCTAGTAATAATGAATATTATAAGTAATTAACAGTCTTTGAATCATTTGCCTAATTGTGCCCCACCATTTTATTTATTTATTTATTTTCTTTTTTAAGCTTCTGGAGTCGTCCTACACTCCCAACTCACAGACGTCTTATGTGCTTGCTGTCTGGAGTAAAATTAATTTTATCTTTAGTTTCTCTTCCCTTCAGGTTGGAATACTGTGGTTTGACCTCCCTGTGTTGTCAGGATCTTTCCTCTGTTCTTAGAAGCAACCAAAACCTGATAAAAATAAACCTGAGACAGAATACTTTAGGGCACGAAGGAGTGATGAAGTTATGTGAAGTCTTGAGGTCTCCTGAATGTAAACTGAAAGTTCTAGGGTAAGTCTTCACTGGCTTCTCAGGGCAAAAGTTTCTTGTAACCATTGGGACTGGGATTGGGGAAGCTACTTACTTATTGCAAGCCTAAGGGTCAACCTGATCGTGGATCCCTACGTATTTTTGAGGCCCTTATTTGTTTTTCTCCTATAGGATACTGAATTTTGAGACATACTGTAGCAAAGTGTTAATAGCTGAGAACTCTAAAGCTAGACCACCTGAGTTTGAAATCTAGCTGGAACTTAATATACTTGAACTTACACTAGTTTCCAATCTGTGTTTTGGTTTCCTTATCTATAAAATTGGGTGAAATAATATCTACCCATGGTTTATTGTGAGGATCGATCAGCCAAGTCAGTAAGGCAGTAGAGGTATCTCCCTACTATCTGAAGGTAGAGTGTTCCTATGAAACCTTTCACAAGCCAAAATGGTGTAAATCAGATGCAGTTACCATTAATTTATATGGAAAATTTTTTGAGCATTCCTGGACCCCAAAAAATAACCTCTTCTAGGCTTTTTTGATGCCTTAGGACATATGCACAAAACAAATTGATATGAAGCACAGATACCCACAGCCACAGTTCAAAGCTATGATGGCTTGGTGCTGAGGTGCACTGTAGGTCCCAGAGAAGGAGCTTGGAAGGGCTGCTCTTGCTGCTTGGGTTCCTGCTGCCTCTGTAATGGCTTGCTGCAACCCAAATGCCAAATGCTATTTTTGCTTTTTACCTATGTGTGTGTGTGTTCAAAGCAAAAATCTTTGAACTTCCTTCAGTTATCAAAAACAGGTGCTAATGTAGCTCTCTCATAAAGGTGATGTGGTACAGCCACGACCTTTGGAAAAGCAGAGGTATAGTATCTGTATTTAGAACTGTGCATATAACACCTAACAGTGTTACATGTTAGCTACTGTCCTCATTAGTAGTACTGTTTTGCTTGAGTAGAAAAAGGCTCTTGGAGGACTCTTAAATTTTAATCTATTTCTATTTCTGCTCTATATTCCATTTTCCTTCACCTGCTATGTTCCCTTGATATATCAATCACACTTTCCTTGCCCCATTCCCCATGTTTGTCTCTACATCAACAGTCTTTCTCTGAAAAACAAATTCTTCAGAGAAATTACAGGACTATGGGAAAACTGAGTACAAGAAGAGATATTCCCTTGTTTTCTCAGGGTGTGCAAAGAGGCGTTTGATGAGGAAGCCCAGAAACTTCTGGAAGCTATGCAAGTTAGCAACCCACACCTTCTCATTAAGCCTGATTATAATGATCACAATGATGAAGATAGTTCCTGGTGGCGCTGTACCTGATTTGAAGAACCTGATGTTCTTTTAAAAAGTGAAATAAAGGCCTCAGAGTGACAAGGCTTGGGGGCTCTTAGCTTTAGATGTTTTGTGCCCAGATGGTGTTTGATGTCTGTTAGATGTAGGTGAGTCATTTCTCTGTAAAGTATCTGTTCTACTTTACATGGGGTTTGAAAGGCTAAAATAAAATGAAAAACATAAGCTCTGTGAAAGGTATAACATGTTTTTAACTGGATGTAGAGCTTAAGAATTCAGATGTGAGAAGCCTAGAAATGAGACTGGAGCACCAGGCCAGAGTAGATTATGTTAGAGCATCTGGTTTCCTCTCTCTCCCTTGCCTGGATGGCTTCCTTCACAGCCTCACCATCTCTGGCATGTTTTACTGGCATGTTTTGTGTTCCTGGAACCACTGGGTCTAAATCACTTGGGTGTTTCTTAGAATCCAGATTCTTGAGCCCCACATCAGACTTACTGAATCAAAATACCTAGATGAAGGTCCTAGGAACTGGCATTTTAAATTATTTCCGAGGCAGCTTTTAGATACATTACTATTTGAGAATGGCTGGTTTCTCAATTGAAATGGGAGTCTACTTCCTCAGTGAACATTATCTGTAGCCTGTTGTGAAGATATAAGTAGATATAGGATTATTGGGATTAGACCTATTCCTCCATTTCACATTTGACAATCCCAAATGTGAAATCTGACACAGTAACATTTTCTGTGAAAGACTGTTTAAACCTTTTCAGAGCATCATTGAGGAAGGTAACTTTACTATTTTCTTTTATAAGGCTATAAAACTTTAATAGTAGAAGATAGCACTACAAGGAAACTCAGTCATATTATTTATGAATATATATGCATAAATATGAATATTTGAAAATTCCAAAATTGAATTTAAATATATCATGAATTAGGGGCACCTTGCTGGCTCAGCTGATACAGCATGTCACTCTTGATCTCCAAGTTGTGAGTCTGAACCTCATGTTGGGTGTAGAGATAACTTAAATATAACATCTTAAATATAACTGTAAATATAGTATGACTTAAAACAGAAGTACAAAAAGACAAATATTAGGAATGTTATAATTTATGTTATCGATTGATGGAGAAAGGCTAAATAATCACTTCAGCATATGTTGATAAGGCATTTAACAAAATTGTTTTTTGGTCAGGTACTTATTTCAAAACGTAAGGAATTTTTACCTTGTACTATTAACATTATACTAGAACCACAGTCATCTAAATTTTGGAAACACACCTGGTGTCACTGCTATCAGATAATCCATGGGCCAGGATTGAGGAGTGAAGTATTTACTGGAGGCAGATGGGGGCTGGGGCTGACCTTGTGCAAGTGCAGGGTCAGACACTGTCTTTAAAGTATTTGTAGTCATTTATGGATATTTTGCGTTAATGTTGACTTAAAAGATATTCCACTAAAATGTTTATCTTGATTCTTGATCTTTCCCTATCTCCTTAAAGTTGTGCATCCCCCAAGTTACCCCCCTCATCCTAAATCCAGCCCTGGAGAATAAAGGGTTTGCAATTTCAAATAGTGTAGTTACAGGGTCAAAAAGGATAGTCAAAGATTCAAATAGGGTGATCAATATAAACTTAGACTTTGTTGGATTTTTTTTTATTCTTTACATTTTCTTTTTTAAGTAAGTTTATTTCATAAATTCTTGTTATTCTTATTTGAATTTGTTCTGACAGTATGCTAACTCCTTAAGTTAGATTCTTACTGATTTCTAGCCTTTTTATTGTAAGTATTAAAGTATAAATTTCCCTTAATTTATATATATATTTTTTAAAGATTTTATTTATTTGACAGAAATCACAAGTAGGCAGAGAGGCAGGCAGAGAGAGAGAAGGAAGTAGGCTCCCTGCTGGGCAGGGGCTTGATCTCAAGACCCTGGGATCATGACCTGAGCGGAAGGCAGAGGCTTTAATCCACTGAGCCACCCAGGCACCCCCCCCTTAATTTATATTTTAGCTGAATTCCTACGCTTGAATATGGAGTTATTTTCAATAGCCCTCATGTCCAAATGTTTTCTTACAGTGGGATTTTTTTTTCTGTGATCCATATGTCAAATAGAAGTATTTGTAATTTCCAGACTTAAGGGTTTTTAAAGTTATCTTTGTTGGGGTGCCTGGGTGGCTCAGTTAAGAGTCTGCTTTCTGCTCAGGTCATGATCCTGGGGTCCTAGGGTTCTGGGATCTAGCCAGGCATCACAATGGGCTCCCTGCTCGGCAGAAGGCCTGCTTCTCCATCCCCTCTCCCTTTGGGATTATCTTTTAATCATTCAGAACATTTGCACTGCTAGCTTGCAAGAATTATTTACATTGCTATCAGTTTTCTACAAAATAATCTCTATACTCTTAGTTGTGAATCTCCTGATCAAATAGCAAATCAAGAGTCAAAGAACTGTTAAATTTTTTAATATGCCTCAGTTTATCTTTTTGAGAGCTTATTTGAAGGGTAAATTAATTTGAACTATGTAGCATCAAACAAAGTGGCTGGAAGGGCTCCACCCAAAAACAGGAGGAAGTCTTTTAATAAAGATGTGAAAGCAAAAAAATTATTTGAATGGCAATAGCTTAAGCATTATAAGCTTTCTTTGGAAAAGGCCAGTTGGCTATTTGTGATTGGTTGTCCTTAGGTTTCGATTTAACTTGAGACATTTACAGATTTATGTTTTGATTTGCTTGGATATCGTCATGAGCACATTATGAAGGCGCACACAGGAGTCTTTCCACAGTCTTAAAGTTAACATAATTATAAAGCAGGTTCAGGATTCCAAACTCAGTGACATGTCACCATGTGATTAACAGCCTTCTTATAAGACACACAAAGTAATGCACAAGACAAGTCCTACGGCAAACTAAATAGAACAGGGGGTAGGAGGTTAACAAACCAAATGTGAAATCATCACATTGTTAAGTCCTTGGCCCCATGTAAGTGGGCTCTCAGGACTCACTGCTTACTATGTTCAAGGGGTGAAGGATCCCTGTTCTTTGCAGAGATCAATCAGGCAGAGCCTTCTGCAGCCACTGCCTTTGAGAAGTAGTCAGGCATAAAGCGGTCAGTGCTTGGAGGGTCTTAACAGTTTGCTGCAAAAATCCTACTTTGTTAAAGGTATTTAGCCAGTCTTGGGCCCCCACTATTTCTGTGGGTTATACGTTGAGTATGTCATCAGCCGGTGCTGGTCTTGGTGGTATCTGGTCTCAGCTGAAATGCCCTAGGTGCTTAGTGCCACTGCTTAACACAGGCCACTGCTCAATAAGAGTGATGGCATCTTGCTCGCCATAGTAGGCTGCTATGATATCAGAAGCATTATGATTTTCATACTTGAGTTACCTTTAACATGGAGACTAAAAGATATTTATGTCTCACTAACACCTCTGAATCTTGGTCTAGGAGCTAATGAACTTTAGGGAGGGAGGTGTAGAAAAAGGACAACAGTCTTCACCCAACCATGGTACTGTTGTTTATAATATATTTCAGTCTTCAAGCTTCCTGTCTCACAGCTCTAGAAATTTCCTAAGAAAACCTTTGGAATTTTCTAAGAGGGAAGATCAATGGACTTATCTTTTGTCATGCTATTTGGTCTTCTGTTCTCAGTTCCTGAAATTGCCTCAGAGCTATAAAGGTGAAATGGGTGTCTTGTTATTCATAAGAAGCCTCTTCCAATGACAAGTTTATGTTAATGAGGTGACCTTTGGAAATCCCCTGAGGATGAGGGGCAGGCTGCCTGGGGAGTCAACCTTGATTTGAAGATTAGAATTTTCAGTCACAGCACCTGATGGGAGCCGTGTTGGTGGGGTGGGGGGGAGTGTTGTAGGTTGAATCCCCAATAGCCAGGGATTTAATCAATCATGCCTATGTAATGGAGCCTCCATAAAAACACAAGAGTGTTTGTAGAACTCCCAGGATGGTGAACCAGAACATATGAACCCGCTAGTCCCCAAACTCCATGGGACAGAAGCTCCTGCTTTTAGGGACCTTGCCCTACATATCTCTTCATCTGACTATTCATATACTAGTTCTGTTGTATTGTAATAATCCAGTAATAGTGATGTCAAGAACAAAGGTAGAAAAATTAAACTTCCTTACAGCTTACATCCCACTGACAAGTACTTGGTACAGGCAGAGTGATCTTCCTCATTGCTTAGCTGCCTCAATGTTAATTCTTTGTTAGAGGCAAAAGGCAACCATAGCTTGATGCTTGACATTAGCTCGACCTCCAGGATCCCATAAAAATCCCTTTGGAAACTTCCTTTATCTCTACCTTGCCCCCTCACTCCCAAGATATGTTAGCAGTCATCCTCCAAGCATATAGCCTACTGATAAACTTCTGAAGGGTATCATTAGTTTTACTAGACAGTAATAAATGACCTTTTCCTAACAACAGCTAGCCCTCCAAGGTCCCAGAAACCTTGCTATCCCCAACCACCTCCTTACTTGAAAGTATATAATCGGCCATTCCTCACAACCCGATGCTGCTCTTTCTGCCCACAGTTCCTGTCTTTGGGCTTTAATAAAAACATCCTTTTTCACCAAAGATGTATCAAGAATTCTTTCTTGACTCTTCAATCCCGAACCCCAGCATTTCATATCCGTAAGTACACTGATTTCCTGAGTCTGTGAGCCACTCTAGCAAGTTAATCGAACCCAAGGAGGGGGTGTTACCAAATAGTGTTTGATGTTACCAAACTATCACAGGCACTAACCCAGAAAAGGAACGAGTGAGGCTCGGCCGGCTGCTACACCCAGCTGGTCCCTTACAGGGAATCCCAAGGGGGCTACACACATTGAAAGCATGGTTCCTGGCTGGGTTTGCCAACACTGTTGCTGAACAAACGCTGATAAACTTGTCCTAAGATAAGTCAGTAACTCAAGAAACAAGGGTTAAGAAGAGAAAGGGAGAAATTTATTTTGGGTGCCAGCACCTGAGGGAGGTGACAGGCTCAAGCCGTAACAACTACCTCTCCAACAGTAAGACACCTAGAGTTTTGCAGACACTTTCGGGGTTGGGGCGTACCTGAAAGAGAGCAGGCAGAGAGCACGTGATCAGGGGTGGGGTCAGTGTATGTTCAGCCCATGATCTTGGGCAGTGAAAGGGACATGTGGCATGTGATCCTCTAGGCATGCCATTACTATCAGGGGTTTTCTGGTCTGGCCATTGGAATGTTCCAGTTATCGTCAGTACCTCAAAGTGCAATAAGAAATAATTGTTGGGGTCTATAGTTGAGGAAGAGGGGTCACTGATGTGAAGGCCAAGAAAAACAAGGCTGTACCCACCTCGAGTCTAGCCCTGACATAAGTACAGCCATCTTGGCAAAGTAGAAGCTGGCGCCTTGCACCCCCCCTCCACCCGCTCCCCTCGCCTGGGTAGTATGTGTGACATTCCTCAGCCACCCCTGGCTGCCCTAAAAGAAAAACAAATAGTTAACTTGCAGAGATCACAATCCTGCAAGACAGGAGTCTCCCTGGGTTTACAAATGTCCTAGTGATTTACAACAAAGAAGCTATCTTCTCAATAGCCCAATTTCAAGAGACAAATAACTCAGTTCCTTAAGCCCTAATGTCGCCCTCCCCACCATAAAACTGAAGGAGGCTGAGGCAGAAGGAAATGTAAATAAAGTTAAATTTCTTCTAAACCTAAATCTCACAAGGACACTTGATAGGAGAAATATGAAACTTTATCTCTAAACCTCCAAGATAGTGTCAGCAGTCATTCCCAAGCATATGACCCACTGATATACATCTAAAGGGTCTCACGAGAAGATTTTTAATACTGGTAATGAATAACCTTTTCCCCAGACAATAGCTAGCCCCTCAAGGTCCTGGAGACCTCGCTTCCAAAATTCCTTAGAGACTTACATCATCCATAACCCCCTTTGTCCTCACCCACTGCCGAGTCCACTCCTACACTGCCTTTAAAAACCCTGACTGTAATCTGGCTCGGGGTCCAAGTCCCTACTCCGTTGTGTCGGGTATATTTGGGCCCAAACTTAAGTTTGTCAAATAAACCTCGCTGTATGACTTGCATTATTGAGAGTGTTCTCTGTCTAATTGAGGGATGGTCGACTCCGTACCATAACAGCTGACAGACTGTGATTTATGTTCGAAGCATAGATTAACAACCTGGACTTCGCGAATTGGCATCTGATAAGTCTTGTGGGACTCAGTTCTTATTAACCTGTGGAATGTGATGCTATTTCTAGGTAGGTAGCGTCTGAATTGAGTGAATTTATAGGATATTCAGTCAGTGTCTCAGGAGAATTA
Source organism: Mellivora capensis (assembly GCA_004024625.1). Taxonomy (NCBI): domain Eukaryota; kingdom Metazoa; phylum Chordata; class Mammalia; order Carnivora; family Mustelidae; genus Mellivora; species Mellivora capensis. The sequence goes on along the minus strand of PISX010006080.1, from coordinate 46,900 downwards.
AGTGGCGTGGGAAAAACACATGGTACCTTAACGTGGTCAATATACTTTGTTTTTTCCTTTAGATTTTATTTATTTGATAGAGAAGGTGAGAGAGGGAACACAAGCAGGGGGAGTGGGAGAGGGAGAAGCAGGCTTCCCGCTGAGTGGGGATCCTGATGCAGGGCTTGATCCCAGAACCCTTTCCGGGATCATGACCTGAGCCGAAGGCAGATACTTAATGACTAAGCCACCCAGACACCCCAGTATACTTCTTTAAGAGTGAAAGAGATAAGGGAAAACTAGATTGAAAAGATATGTTCTTTCCAGGCTAATGAGTATAGCTTATTTTAGGTCATTTCCTGTCTAGTCTCTCGGCTTCTCCTTTATTGCATTCTACTCTGTCTTCTACACCAAAGTAGCTTTCTTTAAAAACAAAACAGAAAACTATTTTCAAGTCTCTTTTCCCGCTCCTTCCACCTCTACTGCTTTACATTCAGTTTCATCTCTCTACCCCCAAACAGTGTAAACCACTGACAATGTTATTTCGAACAGAATACTGTGTTCAGCTTATCATTTTGTCCCCACTTCCTTTTGCACATATCGTTCCCTCTCATATTTTTGTCTTCACTCCTTCATTTTTTAATCATAGGTCCTTTACCAGAAGATAAGATCTAAGAATAGATTAAAAGGCGGAAACTAGCAGGTTCCATTATACCAATAGGAGGAAGAAAGACCATGAGCTCACATATTGTTAATATTTTTGTCTTTCAGATGTAATTGTTTAATCAAACAATTTCTATTTGTCTAAATAAATTCCTATTTGTCTTCACTGCAGAATCTTCAATACCTAGGACAATGCCTGCCCTATCAGAAGTGCCCAATAAGTATTTATTGAATAAATGAAAGGGTATGTGAATCATGTGAGGGCTTGATCAAATTCTCCTTATTTAAAAGGCAGCATAATTTGGGCACTTGGGTGGCTCAGTCAGTTAAATGTCTGATTCTTGGTTTTGGCTCAAGTCATGATTTCAGGGGTCCTAGAATTGAGCCCTGCACTGGGTTCTCAGCTTGAAGATTCCTTCTCTCTGCCTCTCCCCCCCATTCACACACTCATGCACTCTCTCCAAAATAAATTTTTAACAATAACAAAAAGCAGTGTTTTTGTTCCACTTTCCAATATGTCACTCTCCCTTCTCACCAAACAACACAGTGATTTCTTCTCAATTCCCTGAATGTCACAAGTTTTTCACCACCAGTCCTTTGCACTGGTGATCCTCTCTGTCCCCTTGGCTCTTCCACAGGGCTGACTCAATCATCTTTGCACTGCAGTTTAAATATCCCTTGTCAAGGATTTGGTTAAGCACTGTTATCTGAAATACCAGTGCCCACCCCCCTTTACTAACAGCATAGGTGTTTTTTTTCCTACAGCTTCTCAAAGATTTTCTTATTGTCTGTTTTCATTAACACAGTGTAAGTTCAGCAAGGGCAGGAACAATGGCTCTTTCCTTCACTGTTGTATTTCCAGCCCACAGCACAGTGTCGCCCAGTGTGGGCTCTGAACAAACAAATGAATGAATGAATGAATGAAAACAAAAATATCCCACTACTCCCGAAGGCAGCTGTATTACTTGCCAACTTACTAGCAACTCAGTGAAATTGTGACTCCCACAGTTTGGGAATGCCCAGCTTTCAGGAAACTCCTGGATTTGCAGCCTCTGCATCCCTCTGTAGCCCCTGAATTCCAACTCTGGTGGGGAGGAGGGCACTTATTTCCAGTTGGCTTTTGTGAATCACTAAGTGCAGTGAATCTGCCCTCAGGTCCTGGGAAGAAGCCTGGAAGGGCCAGGAGACTCCTGCGGAGTGTCTGCTGTTGTGGAGAGGGGAGAAGGCGAGCTCAGCAGGGTAGGGAAGGTAGAGCAGAGTGCACAGATGACACAGGGGCCCGGTACTGTTGGAGGGCGTAGCTTTTGGTGGCTCAGGGCATGGTGCTGTCCTGATCAGGCTTGCAGGGAGCAGGAGTTGCAGCCTGTGTAGTCCACTCCTGGAGCTTGTGTCCTTGAGATAGGCACCCTCAGAACCTGGCTTGGGGTGCGCAGTTCACAGCATGGATGTTCTTGGAAAGGAAGGACCCCAACCTTGGCCTCCAAAGACAGAGAAAACAGGACCCTGGACAGCGCTTAGAGGCCACAAAGGCAGGGCTTGCTTTACTTTGGGTTCCCAGATCTTTTCCACTGGGGCAATTTTGCCACTCATAATAAAGCTGAGACCCCAATCTGTGGGGCCACTATCCTAAAGTTGGGCAGAAATGGATTTCCCCAAAATGGACACCTGTTATTTACCAAAATAATATAAATTTCTTTGAAACAAGAGGAACATAAAAAAGAACAGTCTTTTGGTCATATTATTTGAATAAATCAGGGGATACTAAGAGATTTGAAAAGTACAAAGGTGGTAGCCAGGGGCTGGAGGGAATGTGGAGTTAATGGGTACAGTCTCAGTTTTGCTAGATGAAAATAATTCTAAGATTGGTTTCACAATGTGAATACACTCAATGATACTGTAAAGAGAAACTTTTTTTTTTTTTAAAGCTTTTTATTTATTTTTTGGACAGAGATCACAAGTAGGCAGACACCTGGGGAGGGGGGGGAAGCAGGCTCCCCACTAAGCAGAGAGCCCGATGTGGGGCTTGACCCCAGGACCCTGGGATCATGACCCGAGCCGAAGGCAGAGGCTTTAACCCACTGAGCCACTCAGGCGCCCCAAGAGAAACTCTTACTTTCATTTACTTCAAATGCAATATTCTGAATACTACACTACTTCTGACACTTCTGGTCACCACATGGGTACGCATCCAGCAATTCTCCAACACCAGCTGGGTGTCCTACAATTCAACTCAGTTCTGACACTATCCACCTGGAGAGAGCCTCAGATCCCACAGGTTGAAAGCTCAGTCCTGCACCACTGCTGCCCACCCCCCCCCCAAGATTGTACCTGTGCTTCTGATCCACCAGCTCTGAAATAGAGGTTCCCCAGACCCTCTTTTCAGGTTTGATTAATTTGTTAGAATGGCTCACAAAACTGAGGAAAACATTTTACATATCAGAGTACCAGTTTGTTACAAAATCATGTAACTCAAACAACCAGATGGAAGACATGCTGAGGGCAAGGAATGCGGAAAGGGGACAGAGCTTACATGCTCTTCCTGAGCAAGACTGCCACTCTCCCTAGCACCTCATTCACCAGCCTAGAGGCTCTCCAAACCCAGGATTTTTGTGGAGGCTTCATTATATATGTGTGATTGATTAAATCACTGGCCTTGGTGATTGAACTCAATCTCTAGTCTCTATCCCCTCCAGAGAGGTGGGGGTGGGTGGGGCTGAAAGTTCCAACCCTCTAAGCAAGAGGTTCCCTTGGCAACCAGCCACCATCCTCAGGTGCTTTCCAAAAGTTGCATATTTACATAAACTTAGGTGTGGTTGTATGGGGAGGACACTCCTTTCACCTTGGTGGTCCTGGAGCTATTCCAGGAATCTATGACAAAAGACTAAATATTAAAAGATGCTCCCATTGTTCTTACTCTCCTGGAAATGCCAAGGATTTTAAGAGCTATGAAACAGAAATCTTGGACCAACACCAAATATAGAATAAACCACAATATCACAACTACTCAACTATATACCTAAAAATGTTAAAAGTGGCAAATTTTATGTTATGTGTATTTTAACACAACTGTAAAAATTACCAAGGGGGAAAAAAAAAAGTGGTGCCCCAAGCTGTAGAGTGACTGGGAAGCTCCCTCCTCACTGTCAAGGAGCTTGTGGCATAGTATAGAGCCACGGGATCACTCCATGTGTCTGGATGGCTGGCCCAGAAGTCAGTCCCTGGAGATACTGGAAACAGATTCAGGGTCCCACTCCACAGGCATTGGTGCTACTTCTAGAGCTAGTCCCCCGACCTTCCCATTAGGAAGGATGGGGATCTCATTCAGTTCACTCTCCTTTCTACCCTGAGGAAACGGGGACCTTCATGGCAGTTCCTTTCTGTTCTCCAACCCTTACTTTGCAGAGATTATTACTGTTACTAGAGAAGAGTGATTTTCTTTTTCTTGAAATGTCATCTTCATTCCCTGATGGTAGGCAAATTTCTTTCTTTCTTTTTTTTTTTTTTTTCATCTTGAAGCTTCTCTACCTACTAAATCCCATACTGCAGCCTGTGCGATACTCCATAAGGAATGCCTCTGCACCCCCTTGCCTGGCTCTCCTTACTTTGATGTACCCATCCCTGTCCAGCAGTATTCACATCTTCATTAATTATTAAGGTCTGCTATAGTTTGCTGCTAGTAGGTTGTAAAAGGAGTGAAAAATAGTATTAGCATTCTTTTTCATTGACACCTGGGGGACAGCTATAAACATAAAATACTCAACCATTACCATTTTGCAATTTCAAGTATAAATATTACTTTAAAATATTTCAAAATGAGGGGTACCTGGGTAGCTCAGTCGATTAAGCATCCAACTCTTGATCTCAGGGTTGTGAGTTCAAGTCCTGTGGTTGGGCTCCACAGTGGGCGTGGAACCTACTTAAAAAAAAAAAAAATTCAAAATAAGTAGCCCAGACCATGAGTGTCAGAACTTAAAACAACCATGTATGTTAGACCTCTTCATTGTAATTTAGCAGGGCAGAAATTCAGGTGGCCTGGGGATCCCATGTGCAACCAGCAGTTTTGTTGGGACTGAGCCCTTAAGCTCTGGGGTTTGTGCTAACTCTGGGCAATTAGTGTCAGAAGTTAGTTGAGTTGTAGATATCCCATTGGTGTCAAAGAATTGAACACTGTTGCTAGAAAATGACACACCATCTCCCCCTAATTACTACAATAGCCTCCTAGCCAACTACAAATTTAGGAATTCCAACAACCCCCTCACTTTCCATAATTCAGTAGAAAGACCCACAGAACTCAGTAAAGTGCTATACTTATGAGTCGTTTATTATAAAGGATGCAAATAAAGAACCAAATGAAGGGGTACCTAAGGCACATTCAGGGAGTAGGTCTGCGACTTCCTTACCCCCTCCAGGCAAGTGACTGTCCCAGCACATCCACGTGTTCACCAAACAGGAAGTTCCCTGAACTCTGTTGTTTAGTGTTTTCATATGAGCTTTCACTGCAGGGGCATGATTAATTAAAATCATTGGCCATGGTGATTGAACCCAATCTTCAGGCCCTTTTCCCCTTTCCAGAGTCAAGTTCTAACTCTCTAATCACATGGTTCTTTCATCTAGTGACCAGCCACCATCCTGAAGCTATTTAGGGGCCCCTCTAGGATTTACCCCATTAGCATAAACTCAGATATGGTGGAAAGGGTTTATGGGTAACAAAAGACATTTCTATTGCTTAGGAAATTCTAAGGGTTTTAGACAAAGATTAAATATGTTTTTTATTGTACCCCAGGCCACCCCCTAGTCTTTGATCATGGATCCCTTAAAGCAAAAAGATCATATCTGTCTGAAGGTAACAGATAACAGCAGCATTTGGAAGAGTCAATGTGGGTAGAGATAAGAGGCTTCTTTTTTTTTTTTTTTTTTTTTAAATATTTATTTATTTATTTGACAGACAGAGATCACAGGCAGAGAGGCAGGCAGAGAGAGAGGAGGAAGCAGGCTCCCTTCGGAGCAGAGAGCCCGATGTGGGGCTCGATACCAGGACTCGGGGATCATGACCTGAGCCAAAGGCAGAGGCTTTAACCCACTGAGCCACCCAGGCGCCCCGAGATAAGAGGCTTCTAACGCAATATCCCAATACATCTGACCATCAATATCAGTATTATAATTTTACCAACAATGTAGATATAATACCATATTTCATTATGATAAACATCTGAAAAATAAAAGTCAGAAGATATCGGCCTATTACTAGAGTTCCATTCAGTCCAGACCATCATATTGTATGAAAATATCTCCCAGGATGAGGCCACTCATGTTCACAGGCTTCCATTTGACCTCTGCAGTTTCCAAAAGCAGGTGTGGCTTCAGCACTATAGTACTACACAGCTTCTTTCAGGCATCTGGTATAATTGAGCTAAGAGATCGTATCATCTCCTGTTTTGAGCCTCTAAGTGTTAATGAATTCGAGATTCCCTCATTATATAACTTATTTGTTTATTTATTTATTAGTCTAGCAGGTACTCCCCCCAGTCTACTCCCTAGAGTAGTGTTATACAGGTACAGAATGAGTGGGCTATTTTTACTATTAGACATAGCTGCATTCACTGTTAATCATGGTTTTCACAAATAGGGTAAAGGTACACTCCATTAGGTCCTTAGGAATTCTGACATAAGGATTTAAAATGTAGTTACAGTTTCTTACTTAGGAATCATCCCTGCTTCTGGAGCTTATGGCTGTAGCCTTGGTCCTGTGATCATTAGGTAAGAAAAAGAAAGTTGAAGTGATAAGGGGAAGAAAGAAAAATTATAGTCATTAGTCATCTTCCCACGGGAAGATGAATAATCATGCCATCATCCTCTTCTAGTCCTCTTCTCCAGATCCACCGGGGTGGGGGGGGGGGTAGTCTGTTTAGTGAGGACAATACCTTGTCTTCCTTATGTTGAGTGTAAGCACGTACTCATGAAGGCGTGTAAGCCAGCCTTCACATCTTTATGTCCCCCCCGTTTCAGATGAACAATGTTTAATTGCCCATTCCAATTATCTATCAAACTATTAGTATGAGGAAGATACCTCCCTGTTTATGTGCTTAAAGCATGTTCCTTGGTCTGAAGAAATATGACTTGGTGATCCAAACTGGTGCAGTTTCTTCTGTCATGGTTCTTTTATTGTACTCTGAATATTTGTTTCTTCCACTGGGTAAGCAAAGTCTACTTCAAAGTCAGTATCTATTCTTTTTTTTTTTTTAAGATTTTATTTATTTGACAGACAGAGATCACAAGTAGGCAGAGAGGCAGACAGAGAGAGAGGAGGAAGCAGGCTCCCTGCCGAGCAGAGAGCCCTATGCGGTCTCCATCCCAGGATGCTGGGATCATGACCTGAGCCAAAGGTAGAGGCCTTAACCCACTGAGCCACCGAGGCGCCCCAGTCAATATCTATTCTTATTAAGACCCGTTGGCGGGCTGCCTTAGGCTCTGGTCATGATTCCTGGGTTCTGGGATAAAGCCTTACATTGGGATCCCTGCTCAGTAGAGAGCCTGCTTCTCTCTCTCCCTTGCCTGCCACTCTGCTTACTTGTTTACTAATTAAAATATTTTTAAAAGGGGGGGGGCGCCTGGGTGGCTCAGTGGGTTAAAGCCTCTGCCTTTGGCTCGGGTTGTGGTCCCAGGGTCCTAGGGTTGAGCCCCGCATCGGGCTCTCTGCTCCGCGGGAGGCCTGCCTCTCCCTCTGCCTGCCTCTCTGCCTACTCTTGATCTCTGTCAAATAAATAATAAAATCTTTAAAAAAAAAAAAAAAAAGACCCCTCGGCTACCAGAATCATTTTCACTTGCCAGCTGTGTTCTTCCAGGGAATTTGCCATATATCATCTGTAATCTTTTGCTGGCAGAAAGAATGGTTGTTCATGGCATTTTGTGCTCCAGAGCTGCAAGAGGAGTATGTCTAGATTCAGGGCATATCTGCAATGCTCCAATGTCTGTGCATTTCATACATGCAGGTAGCCTCATCAAACAAGTACACAGGACTATCCACTAGTGGATTCCAAGCACCTTGTGAACCTGCAAATTGGTTCTTCCAATGGGCACCAACATGTTCTACTGTAATGCATCCCTCAAATTCTCAGTCATTTTAATAGGGCCATGCCTCATAAGGGCATCTCTCTTATTTTAAAATCTTTTATTTATTAAGTAATCTCTACCCCAACATGGAGTTCAAACTCATGACTCCAACATAAAGAGTTACATGCTCTACCTACTGAGCCAGCCAGTAAATCTTCCATTGCTTTTCTGCCTGACCATATGGCCAGGCCAATGGACACCATCCATGAGTCAGTATCATTGTTCAGTTCTTTAATCACTGCTGGGAAAACAGCATGCAATTCAGCCAACCACACTGATTTGTTTTTACCCTCCTCAAAAACAGTTTTTAGCCTTCTAAAGAGGATGCTGTCCATTTACCTTGGAACTGCCATCCATAAACCAAGCAGCTCCTTGTTGGTCAGCGGAGAACTGTTTCCAGGGCACTGGTAATAGAAGAGAATCTTGCAGCTCCTCATGTGGTCCCAAAATCAGTCCAAGGGGGAAAAGTCTACTTATCTTGCTTGTGAATCCACTGGGTAACTTTCTGCATTCCTCTGATGGCATATTCCTCTACGAACCATTTCCATTTTGCTATAGAAGTCTTCTGGGCACTGCCCTCCCTATTAGTGTGTTTCTGTGACCTCACCCAATTATCAGTGATATTTCTGGTTGAAAGATTATTTTTCATTTAAAAATTTTAAAATTATGGTTAAATGCACTTAATATGAAGTCTACCATCTTAACCATTTTTAAGTGTACAGTTCAGTAGTGTTAAGTATATTTGTGCAACCAATCCCTGGAATTTTTTCATCTTGCAAAATTGAAGCTCTGTACCAATTAAACAACAACTCATTTTTCCCTCCCTCCAGTCCCTAGCAATCATTGCTTTACTTTCTCTTCCTATGAACTTGACCTTTCTAGATACTTCGCATAAGTGGAGTCGTTACTCAGTATTTATCTCTTTTGTGACTGGCATGTTTCACATAGCATAATGTCCTCAAGGTTCATCCATGTTGTAGGTGGTGTCAGAATTTCCTTCCTTTTTCAGGCTAATATTACATGTATGTATATACTACATTTTGTTTATCCACTCATCTGTGCATGGACAGTTGAGTTGCTTCTACCTCTTGGCTATTTTGTGAATAATGTTGTTATGAACATGGGTATTCACAAATATCAGAGACCCTGCTTTCAATTCTTTTGGATATATACCCAGAAGTAGATTGCTAGATCATATGATAATTTTTTTTTTTTTTTCCTGAAGAACCACCATACTGCTTCCCATAGTGGCTGCACCATTTTACATTACTACCAGCAGTATACAAGTGTTCCAATTTCTCCATGTCCTTGGCAACATCTGTTCTTTTCTGGGCGTTTGTTTGTTTTGGTTCTTTGATAGTAAGCATCCTAATGGGTGTGAGGTTGTACAATTACTTATATACTTCAGTCACAGGGGCAGTTTCAATTAATGTCTAAGAGCAAACTAGTAACTGCCCCTCAAATGAAACTCTCTAGTCCAAAGTCCCAGTAGTCATTACTGTGGGGCATTCACAGAGTTTGCCATAAGCTCCAGTTTACATTCCACATGGGTCTCTGGTATAGAAAATTCGCCATACCAGCACTCCAGTTTTTATTTTATATTGTGTGGCTTGGGCAGTCTTATTTGTTGCCATTTAGAATGTCTACTAATACTGCTTGAAGGGTGGATTTACATGCCTGGAGTTTCACAAAACTAGGTAGGGGAAACTTTGCCAGATGCAATATCCACCCACCTAATACACTCAGGTAAAAGAGAAATAGAGACCCAGTCACTTCATGTAAACATTCTAGTTTTCACCCAAATCTCTACTTTAATCCTATCAACACTTAACATTTCTGTATTCTCTCAATCTGATTACAGCTCCTGTTAGGGATGCATCAGTGGGTTTTGATACCGCAGTGCAGAAGGTTCCCTTGTCTAGGAGTCCCAGAAACTACTCTTCTCCACTCCTGCCCATATGGGAAATTTAATAAGGCACTAAATTTATGATTATATAGATAAACTTATAAACTTAGCATTTATAGGTTAGCCCTAAATAAAAACATTCAAGGTAAACATTCAAAGAATAGAAATTGAAGGCAAAACTTCCATGTTAGTAGAGAAAAAAGAAAGGAATAAAGACAAATCATTTGATACAAGAGAATGCAAGAAAATTGGGAAAAAAGAGGCAAGAAAGGTGTGGTTAACAGCACACAATAAGCTGGCAGAAAGAAATCTGAAAAATATTGAGCTACATAAGTATTAGATAAAACAGAGTAAGATAAAAATGTTATAGATAATGAGGATCATTACATAATAAACACGTTTATCAGAAATACATAGCAGTTCTCAATTTATATATCCAACAATGTAATCTTAAATTACATGAAGCTAAAGTGTGCATAAAAATAAAAATAAAGGGAGATTGCTAAATCCACAATTATGGGAAATTAAACCATTCTCAGTGATTGATAATTCTATCAGATATAAATAGGATAAGCTAGATTTAAACATCTAGGGAAAGAATTCTACTCCAGTATTTACGGAATATATTTTCCTCTCAAGCATATATGGAACATTACGCACACACACAGATGCACAGCAGGTCACAAAGCAAATCTCAGTAAACCCAAAGAATGGAGATCATACAAAACATTTTAAGAAATAACCTCCAGTGGGGCGGCTGGGTGGCTCAGAGGGTTAAAGCCTCTGCCTTCAGCTCAGGTCATGATCCCAGGGTCCTGGGATTGAGCCCCACATCGGGCTTTCTGCTCGGCAGGGAGTCTGCTTCCTCCTCTCTCTGCCTGCCTCTCTGCCTACTTGTGATCTCTGTCTATCAAATAAATAAATAAAACCTTTAAAAAAAAAAAAAGAAAAAAGAAATAACCTCCAAAATCTGTATGTTTGAAAATTTGAAAACATACTTCTTTATAATTTATGAGTCAAGAAAGGAAGAAATGAAAGTGAGAAAATGTTAGGACCTGAACAACAGTGAAAACACACCATGTATCACAGCTCAGGACATGGTGTTAACTAGTACATAGAGAATAAGTTTTAAACTTAGATACAGTAATTAGAAGAAGCATTTTTAAAAACTCTTAAAGCACTGTCTTACCTAAAATTTTAGAACAAAAAAATACAAACTGTAAATCCAAAGAATGTGGAAAGAAGAAAAGAAAGATAATAGTAGCAAATAAAATCAAGACAGAGTATCAATAAAGAAAAAAGGCTGCTTCTTAGAAAAGATAAAAAACCTCTGGTGAGACTAGTTACAAAACAGAAAGCAAAACAGAACACAGCTATCCATAAAATAAAATTTCAAATTAAAGAAAAATTAATAACTTAGAAAAGTGTATCCTACAAAAACCAAGTCACGAACAAATTTTTAAAAATCTGAATAGATTTAAAACTAGAAGAAACTTAGGCAAAAATCTTCCCAGCTCAATAAGGGAATGAAGATTTTAGGCCAATGCCCTTTATGCTGAAAACTGTAAAATTTCTAAGTGTGAGCAATCAAAAATAAATTTATTTAAAAATAAATACATTCTGACCAGGTAGGCTTACCTTAGAAGTATAATGATAATAAAATCTGTTAGTGCAACTCATTTCATGAATTGATATGATGCATTTAACTTACATTCATGCACATTAAAATAATCTTAAAACCTTCCAAATATATGCATTAAAGTAAGAAATATCAAAAATTCCTGCTTTCACCACCTCTTTCAACATTATGTAGCTGTTGCAGTAGACCAATGGAACACATATGCACACATATATGTACACATATTACATACACAAATACTTCTCATGACTATTCAGTTAACTTTTCACATAGCAGCCTTTGAAAAGCTAAATTGTTATTTTAAAAAGCCCCCAAAACACTATAGGTTTTTTTAGAAAGTAGTTTTAGATGTCAGAATCTCAGGCAAAGCTATGTTCACCAAGTTACTCTTCACACTTAGTTCCATTCAGAGAATACTGTAAGGAGCAAATCTGAATTGTGTAATTTCTGTGAACCCAAAATGTTCTGTTTCCCTGAGATGTACCTCCTCTTCGGAGAGGAAGAGGCAAGGGCTTTAGCTTGTTCTGCTTGCTCAGGGGTGAGTAATGTCCCGGAGCTCTGTCCCCTTATTTTCCCTAAAGGTGACTTTCCGAGCAATATCTTTATATTAAAGGGCAGTACTACATAAGACTATGAGGCCTTTGAAGGCTGGCAAACTGAAGAAAATGGCGCAGAACAGGAAAATGGTGCAGCCAAAGAAGGACTCCCTCTTTTTCCTAGTCCAGTAACCAACTCCCCCCAACCCCCGCCCCAACCAAGTCTTCTCTTCCCCACTGATAAGTACAAAATTCTGAATACGTTTTACGTATAAACCGCGTTTTTAAACTTTAAAGTTATTTCATTTTTCAGTGGATTTTTTTTTCCTGTTTGAAAATTGTTTAGGTTACTTGGATCAGAATGCACTATAATTTTTCTCATTAAGACTAATGGGGGATTTTTTTTTTTTTTTTAACAGCTTTTCATTTCGCAACTGACCTTTCAGGAGTGAATTGAAAGACAGTAAGCCAGGGACAGGTCAAGAAGCCCCAGTTGGAAGACTTTCCCCCGAAGGCGGCCCCCCGGGACTACCCGCCAATCGCGACTGGAAAGAGCCCGGCCAGGCTGCGCACCCAGACCCAAAGGCACACTCCCCAGCGTTCCGCTTGCGCAGCGGGGTCGCCGACCGCGGTTCCGGGGCTCCGCGACGACGCGCTGCCTGACCGGTAGGAGCCACCGTCGACGAGCGACGGGTGCCGTCCAGGCCACGACGGGTGCCGTCCCCTCGCCTCCCCCCACCCCCGCCACCGATCCCTCAACCGGCGGACATGGTTGAGGCAGATCGCCCCGGGAAGCTTTTCATTGGGGGGCTCAACCCCGAAACCGATGAAAAAGGTCTAGAGACCGCGTTTGGCAAGTATGGCCGCATCAGCGAGGTTCTCTTGATGAAAGATCGAGAAACCAGCAAGTCCAGGGGCTTCGCGTTCGTCACCTTCGAAAGCCCCGCGGACGCCAAGGCCGCCGCCAGAGACATGAACGGCAAGTCCCTGGATGGTAAGGCCATCAAGGTGGCCCAGGCCACTAAGCCGGCGTTTGAGAGCGGGCGGCGGGGCGCGCCGCCGCCGTCCCGCAGCCGCGGTCGCCCGAGGGGCCTGCGCGGGACCCGAGGGGGCGGCGGCGGCCCGCGGCGACCCCCATCCCGGGGCGGGCCGGCGGACGACGGCAGCTATGCGGGGGATTTCGATCCGCGGCCCTCCAGGGCCCCGCTGCCCATGAAGCGCGGGCCGCCGCCGCGCAGGGCCGGGCCGCCCCCCAAGAGGGCCGCACCGTCGGGCCCGGCTCGCAGCGGCGGCGGAATGCGCGGGCGGGCCCCGGCCGCGCGGGGGCGAGACGGCTATGCGGGCCCGCCGCGCCGGGAACCGCCGCCTCCGCGCCGCGACCCCTACCTAGGTCCCCGGGAGGAGGGCTACTCGCCCAGAGACGGCTACTCGAGCCGAGACTACCCCCGCGAGTTTGCTCCCTCGCCCCGAGAGTACACCTACCGCGATTACGGCCACGCCAGTGCCCGGGACGACTGCCCGTCGAGAGGCTACGGCGACCGAGACGGCTATGGGGGGCGCGACCGCGACTACGCGGACCACCCGAGTGGAGGCTCCTACCGAGACCCCTTCGAGAGCTACGGAGACCCGCGCAGTGCGGCCACAGCGCGGGGGCCCCCGCCTTCTTACGGCGGAGGAGGCCGCTACGACGAGTACCGCGGCTGCTCGCCTGACGTCTACGGCGGCGGCCGCGACGGTTACGGCGGCGGCCGCAGCGACCGCTACTCGAGGGGCCGCGACCGGGTAGGCAGAGCCGACCGCGGGCTCTCCCCGTCCTTGGAAAGGGGGTGCCCTCCCCCGCGCGATTCTTACAGCCGCTCTGGCCGCAGGATCCCCAGGGGCGGAGGCCGCCTGGGAAGCCGCTCCGAGAGAGGGGGAGGCCGCAGCAGATACTAAGTACCGACAGACTTGGGACCAAAATGCCGTTTTCAAAGAAACTAACGAAAAGAAGAGTCTGTGCCCTGGTAAACTACCCAAGGACTAGTACAAGGAAGAGTTGTTTTTACCTTTTAAGAATTTTCTGTTAACTTCCTCTCCATGATTTTTGTGCTTTTGGGAGGAAAAAGTTAAAACTCGTTTAATTGCGTTTTGGAATTGTTAACGTTTCTTTCAACAAGCTCATGTTAAAAGTGTAAGACTTGAACCTGCGTACTAGTCTTCTTATATTTTCAAGTAAAAATTCTTCTAAAGGCTTCCTCCCTTCTAAATTTCCTGAAAAATGAGACAAACGGTTTTAAGATCTTTTACAAACATCTCAAAAAATGGAAAAACGGATCATTCTGTTAATTCAAACCAACTAGATTTTTGGGGGAAGAGTGGGAGGGAATTAGTGTATGCTACTCTTAAGATTTCAGGGTGTATCTTTCAAACCCAGGCTCAGTGTTCCCAATATTTTGAAAGAAAAATGACCAGCAGCAACAACAAAAATTACTTAAATGCTTATTTAAAGGAAGTTCTATACACTCTGTAAGTCTTAAAAAAAAAGCAAGTGGACAATGCTGGCCATATTTTGGGATTTTTTGCCTTTACTTTGGGAATCTGCAGGAATTCCTGATCCCTTTGTCCCCAAAATACTGTTCATATGTGTTGAACAAGAATGGAATACCAAATTAAAGATTTGGCCAGCCAACCACAGAGCTGCAAAAATCCCAGAAAAACATCAATTAATAGCATTTATTTTCACCACCAACAAATTACTAAGAAATAAGTAGAAAATACACCAGTAGTGGATTTGGGGATCATATGGCTTCCATTTCTAACTCCATGCTACTTGCCCTTGGCTCTAGAGCCAGCTGCTGGCTCCTGTGGAGAGAAATAGGATTCTGCCCCCAGGTGTGGAGGAATCAAATGTGAGCAACATCAGAGCTTAGAAGCTCAGAGAGTTCCTGAGAGAGCTTGGTATTTCAACATCTGAGGATTTCATCCTGGTATGAGGGACTTGGGTCTGCCTGTTCACAAAAGGCAAGGGGATGGGTTGAGTGTGGGGAGAAGGGCTTGAGCAGACAGAAATCAGAGAGGCTTCCTCCAGAGTGCCTCAGGAGGGATGTAACAACCTCCTCTCCACCCCAAGCTCAGGGCAAGAAACACCTTTTCCAGTCAGCACCTGTGGAATTTCCCGTTTATTTGAGAGAAAGGTAATTGCACGGTCAAGGAGCTCCGGTAGCCACCAGAGAAAAAGGACCAGGTTAAAATAGTAGGATTCATGTCCTGCATAATAATTGCTGGAGGAAATAGATGAGCATCTGAACAACAAAGTACTTAAAGAGATCTGAATGTACCACACTCACATACACAACTCTAAAAAATGGTTTTCTGACAAAATAATAAAGTAGGTAAATTACAGCAAAGGCTGCATTAGTGGCCCAGAAGATCAAATGCAGGAAATAGCTTTAAAATAAAGTCCAGAAATCAATCTGGCAAAAATGTGTAACAGCTTTATGGAAAAGTTGTTAACGTTTATTAAAGGACCTGAAAGAAGACCAAATAAATGGGAGGTTTGTATCATGTCATGGTTGGGAACACTTTTTATTGTAACTCTTCTCAATCTCACCAAATTAATTTGGAAAATCAATACAACTTCAAAGGAAGTTACAACATGACTTTTCCACACAACTCTCTTCTCTTTCTCGATAATACCTATTTGTTTGTGTGATCAACGATGGAATACTGAATAAAAGATTTGGTCAACCGGCCACAAAATGAAAAAAAAAAAAAAAACTTCAATTCACTACAAACAAATGATTAAGAAACAGGTAAGAAAAAGACACTATTGGGAGATTTAGCTAACAATCCTAAAAGTTATATGGTGGAATAAAGAGCAAGAAGAGCCAAAGCAATTCTGAAAAAAACAATTAGAAAAGACTCACCAGATACCAAAACTCGTTACAAAGTTAGAGTAATTTAAGCTGTGTGATTATCAACAGACAAGGATAGACAGACCAACACAGCCAAAACAGTGAGCCTAGAAACCGGCACTTTCACTTGCATGTGAAAACATGATATATGACAGGTAGCTTTGAAAGTCACTGATGAAAGGATGGACTTTTTTTTTTTTTTGCCGTTTTTGATGGCTGTCTCTTTGCAAAAAGATAAATGAGATTCCCTAACCCAGCATACACAAAAATACATTCTAGATGATTTGAAGATTTAAATCTGAAGAGGAAATTTTTTAAATACTTAGAAGAAAATAAAGAAGAAATGTATCACACTGGGGTAGAGAACTTTTTAAGACATAAAACAATCCTAGAAGGAAAATGCTGATAGAATTTTCCACCTTATTAAGATATTTTTTTGTAATAGGATACTTAACAGTGAAATATCAAACCGTAGATTGGAAGAATTTATTTGCATTGAAATAAGTTCCAAAAGAATGCTTAGGAACCAGTTAGAAAGAAAAAAATGGGGGGAGCAAAAGGACAGATACCTTTTTGACAGAGGTATAAATTGACATAATCACTGGAAATAATTTTGGCAATGCCTAGTAAAGTTGAAGGGGGTGCGTACCTTATGACCCAGAAATTCCACTTCAAGGAGAGGTTCTAGAGAAACTTGCACGTGAACACAGGAGGTTTGCTCGAGATTGGGCCTTACTGCGCTCTTTGAATGTTAAAGTAGAATCAGTCTGCCTGGAGTGGATCAATGGTGAGGTTTATTCTTACAATGAAGTTCAATGTAGAAGCCACCATCAATCAACCAGATCCACATGTAACAACATAGGTAAATATCACAATATTTGTTGGGTGAAAAAAGCAAATTGCATAAATACAGGTGTACTAAAAATATGTGATCAGAGATACACAAGAAATTGGAAAGTTTACTGTGAGATAAGGAAGGTGGATGAGGAATGGGCTTTAGCTGAACCTGCAGTGTTGTTTCTTTTAACAGATGAATTTTGAGCAAAAATGGCAATGTTAATAACTTAAATTTCTGTGTCTATACATTAGCATCTCTTTGGTATTCCATAATTTTGATACACATCATACTATAAACTTTAACATGAAAAACAGCTTAGCACAGGACCATCATATAATGGCTACTCAAAAATGTTAACTGTTATACTGAAACTGTCTTTCAGATATAACACTCTTAACAATGACTGTCTCTCTTGGCGATGTTTATGGGTGATGCTTTATTCTATTTGACTGCTTATAGAACCGCTTGTCCTAGACGGTGCTCACAGCTAGTTCACCATAACCTCCAGGGTGGAACTTGCATATTTGAGAACCAAATCTTAGAGGAAAGTGTAGTTTTTCCCTTTGATATTCTTTCTGAAGCATAATGGCGATGAAAACCTTTTTCCCATTAACAAAATGCCAGTTTCTGAGGAGTAATATCCTGAATATTGAACCATTTTTTTTTTTTTAGATTTTATTTATTTATTTGACAGGCAGAGATTACAAGTAGGCAGAGAAGCAGGCAGAGAGAGAGGAGTAAGCAGGCTCCCGGCTGAGCAGAGAGCCCGATGTGGGGCTTGATCCCAGGACTCTGGGATCATGACCTGAGCCGAAGGCAGAGGCTTTAACCCACTGAGCCACCCAGGCGCCCCCTGAATATTGAACTATTAATAACTTTTTAAAAAGTGTGGTGTAAACATTTGGAAATAAAGCCTCCTGCAGAGCTTAGATGAGTTCAAGACGTCATAGCATTCAAAGGCTGTGGATTTCTCATGTACATATACAGTAGAGCAGTCTCAATGCTTCTTTACTGGAAATTAATGTATAAAGCTATTTTTGTAGGAAAATATGTAAGAGAGCAATTGAGAACTCTCATAATTGCTTTCATAATGATGAGAGAAAAAGCATACCCGGTATTTCGGAGGACTTACCCACTGGGTCTAATTTAAAGAATGTGCATCTCATAACCAAAACCTTTGTGTTCTCTATCTTGAGCTCAGTCTACTCCCGAGACCCTATCTCCACATTCCTTCTGTCCAAAACAGGGTTCCAGGATCATCAAAAGTATCCATGTGGTACCTGACAGCATTACTGAGTGTTCTCTCACCAGGTGAGGCCTGAACATCTTCCATCTTTGATGGCAGCCTGAATCCTATTGCGGGTCCTGGGGCTCTCCTAAAGTGCTGAAGGTAGACTGCCTTCCTAGAGGGCAGTGGCTCCCCTTTTTCCTTTGCCTCAGGCCTGGTAAGATGGGGAAGAATTTTCTGCTTATATTCCTTCCATCTGGGACCCCTAATATTCCAGCCTTTAGATTATTGGGGTTCATGCTGCCACCCTTTTAGTCTCTACCTTAAAAAAGGTGATGGGATTTCTCTTATCTTCTTCACAGAAATTTCCTTTTTGGGGACAGTTACTCTGTGTTGGTTTTTTTTTTTTTTAATTAATTTATTTATTTGACAGAGATCACAAGCAGGTGGAGAGGCAGGCAGAGAGAGAGGAAAGGAAGCAGGTTCCCCACCGAGCAGAGAGCCCGACGTGGGGCTCGATCCCAGGAACCCGGTACCATGACCTGAGCCGAAGGCAGAGGCTTTAACCCACTGAGCCACCCAGGCGCCCTCAGTTACTCTGTTCTTGACTTGAGCATAGTTAAGAACTCACCAAGCAGAATTGGATTGTGGTGCTTTTGCTCTGAACATATAGGATCCAGTGATAGTGGGAATTCTTTTCAGAATTCAGATATTCTGTTTGTGGTGATGTTGTTTCTGAAGCTAATTTCTCTTACAGTATGGCACATCTAAAAACTCTTTAAAAATTGTTCTGAGTTTAAATATTTTGAGGATGACATTCAATATGGGTATCAGGTGCAAAAAAGAAACTGTAGCAACCACAAAGCAGTGATGACTCTGGAATGCATTCCACTATCATATTTACTAAAATGCTCAAGGAGTATGAAAAAAATCTGAGGATGTATTTTGAAATTCTTAGGGAGAGCATTAGGAAAAAATAGTGAAGCTTTCTTGTTATGTTTGGAGGCTGCTTGTTATAGTAAAAAGGTAATCTTGGTCTTGTGTATGAGTCTTTGTTCTGTTGTTTAGGTGACTTGGGCAATTTTCTTTTCTTTTTTTTTTTTTTTTAAGATTTTATTTACCTGAGAGAGAGACAGCACAAATGAGGGGGAGCAGGAGATAGGGAGGAACAAGCAAACTCCCTGTGAGTGGGGGTTCCCCACCTGGACCTCAATCCCAGGGTCCCAGGATCATAACCTGAGCCGAAGTGAGACTGAAGTCAGATGCTAAAACGACTGAGCCACCCAGGTGCCCCTGGGCCATTCTTTTAAAAATTTTGACCTTTAGGGGCACCTGGGTGGCTCAGTGGGTTAAAGCCTCTGCCTTCGGCTCAGGTCGTGATCCCAGGATCCTGGGATCGAGCCCCGCATCCTGCTCTCTGCTCAGCAGGAGCCTGCTTCCCTTCCTCTC
This sequence comes from Mellivora capensis, assembly GCA_004024625.1. Lineage (NCBI taxonomy): Eukaryota > Metazoa > Chordata > Mammalia > Carnivora > Mustelidae > Mellivora > Mellivora capensis. The sequence goes on along the minus strand of PISX010006080.1, from coordinate 27,659 downwards.
TCTCTGCCTGCCTCTCTGCCTTCTTGTGATCTCTCTATCAAATAAATCTTAAAAAAAATTTTTTTTGACCTTTGGTTTTTTTCATGTGCAAACGACGATGATAGAATTATTTTGAAAGTTTAAAATAAGATCACTCCTGTTAAGCAAACAGCACAGTGATTGGACTTGCAGGGGGCGTCTCATTACAGAGTAGTGCCACGGTGCTCTGCACAGAGCTGTAGCAGAGACTTTGCTTTGCAGTTTATCATTCCATTGATGAGTTAAACAGCTAATTTACAAAAAGTCTTCAGACATTGGGGAGGGTATGTGCTATGGTTAGTGCTGTGAAGTGTGTAAACCTGGTGATTCACAGACATGTACCCCTGGGGATAAAAATACATTATATGTTTATAAAAAATAAAAAAATTTAAAAAAAGTCTTCAGAAAGCTCAGAAACTTGGGAGTTTTATTGTATTTATGTTCCAGGTGTACTCACCCAGCTTGAAATCTTGGGAACATCTTTGACTCTTTGCTGTCCTCACTCTGCCTCTGCCTTCTGTACTTCTTGGCAGCTAGAGTGACCAAAAACTTCTACTGGCAGACTGTGTCCCATTCCTAACCAGTTTGAAGGGATGGATGTTATCATGACCTTTTTTTCCTTCAAATCTAGTAGGGTGTGGAATTCTTACTCTCTGGTATTAGATTTCACTTAGATTTCTCTTTACCTCGTAAATAAAACAGCTAATACTGTGCCTGGATTTTAAAAGGCATGGCTGTTGTTGTTACCTATGGTTGACCCAGGGCCCAGTGCATCTCGGGAAGTCCCCGAGTTGCAGTAGAGTGTAGTGATATATAGTGCAGAATCTGGTAGACCTGAATTCAGATCCTGTATCTACCACTTACTAACCGTGTGATCTTGGTCAGGCTACTTCCTCTCTCTCTGCTCTGCTTCCCTTACCTATGAAACAGAGGCAAGAGTGCTCACCTCATGACGTTGTTTATCTGTTTACTCATTAAAATCCAGTGATGAACAGATACTTATGTAGTATCCAATGTATGTCAAGCACCGTGTTAATATGGGAACAAGGCGGACACCACAGTGGCACATATACTTGGCTGATGAATTCATGTTCATCAAGGAAGAATCATAGAGCATCAGCTGTTGGTGGTTGCCCACATGCATGCTAGGGGAGGGCACAGGGAGCTAACAGGATTAGACATCAGGTTCCTCCCATATAGTTTTTTTACTTTTTACTTTTCTGCCTTTTTTTTTTTTTTGAGTGTAGTTGACACACAATGTTACATTAGTTTTAGGTGTACAACTTAATGATTTGACAGATTTATGCATTATGTGGTGTTCACAAGTGTAGACACCATCTGTCACCATACAATGCTCTTATGATATCATTGACTATATTCTTTTTTTTTTTAAGATTTTATTTATTTATTTGACAGGCAGAGATCACAAGTAGGCAGAGAGGCAGGCAGAGAGAGGAGGAAGCAGGCTCCTTGCTGAGCAGAGAGCCCGATGCAGGGCTCATCCCAGGACCCTGGGGTCATGACCCAAGCTGAAGGCAGAGGCTTTAACCCACTGAGCCACCCAGGCACCCCTCATTGACTACATTCTTTATGCTCTGACTTTTATTCCTGTGACTTACTCATTCCATAACTGGAAAGCTTTATCTCCCCCTCCCCTTTACTTATTTTGCCCAACAACCCCCCGCCCCTCTAGAAACCATCTGTCTCTGTATTTATAGGTCTGATTCTGCTTTCTGTTTGTTTATTCTTTTTTTTGTTTGTTTTTTGGTTTTTTTAGATTCCACTTATGAGTGGGATCATATGGTATTTGTCTTTCTCAGGCTGACTTATTTCAGTAAACATAGTATCCTCTAGGTCTATCCATGTTTCAAATAGCACAGTCTTATCTTTTGTTATGGCTGTGTAGTGTTCCTGTGTGCTCATGCGCGCGTGTGTGTGTGTGTATTCCTTATCCATTTGCCTGTTGATGAACACTTAGATTGCTTCTATGTCTTCACTATAAACATAGGGGTATGTATATCTCTTTGAATTATTATTTTTATTTTCTCAGGGTAAATGATAGTGGAATTTTCGGATCACATGGTATTAATATTTTCAGAAAAAAAATTTTTTTAAAGATTTTATTTGAGAGAGAGAGAGAGTACACAGGCAAGAGGAGGTGCAATCAGAGAGGGAGAAGCAGACTCCCTACAGCGCAGGAAGCCCATGCGGGACTGGATCCCAGGACCCTGGGATCATGATTTTAGCCGAAGGCAGCCGCTTAGCCAACTCAGCCACACGGGTGGCCTATTTTCAGAAATCTTAACACTGTTTTCTGCAGTGGCTATACCAATTTATGTTCCCACTGACAGTTCATAAAGGTTCTTTTTTCTCACATCCTCCCCAACACTTGTTTCTTGTTATTTTGATTTTAGCCATTCTAACTGGTATAAGGTGATATCTCATTATGGTTTTGATTTGCATTTGCCTGAGGATTAGTGATATTGAGCATCTTTTCATGTGTCTGTTGGCCATCTGGATGTCTCCTTTGGAAAAATGTCTGTTTAAGTCCTGTGCCTATATTTTAGTCAAATTGGTTTTTTGGTGTCAAGTCATAGAAGTTCTTTATATATTTTGGATATTAAGACCTTACTGGGGGCGCCTGGGTGGCTCAGTGGGTTAAGCCTCTTCGGCTCAGGTCGTGATCTCAGGGTCCTGGGATCGAGTCCCGCATTGGGCTCTCTGCTCAGCAGGGAGCCTGCTTCCTCCCCCCACTCTCTGCGCCTACTTGTGATCTCTCTCTGTCAAATAAATAAATAAAAATCTTTAATAAGAAAAATAAAAGACCTTACTGGATATATCATTTGCATGTATCTTCTCCCATTCAGTACATTGTCTTTTAGTTTTGTTAATGGTTTCCTTTGATGTGCAAAATCTTCTTATTTTAATGTAGTTCTGATAGTTTGTTTTTATTTTTGTTTTCTTCTCCTGGGGAAACATATCTAGAAAAATGTGGTGATGGCTGATAGAGAAATTACTGTCTGTGCTCTCTGTTAGGATTTTTGTGGTTTCACGTCTCACATATAGATCTTTAGTCTGTTTTGAGTTTATTTTTGTGTTTGATGTTAGAAACTGGTCCAGTTTTCATTCTTTTACATATAGCTGTCCAGTTTTCTCAGCATCATTTATTACGAGACTGTCTTTTCCCCATTGTATAAAAATTAATTGACCATAAATTATGGGTTTATTTTTGGAGTCTCTATCCTGTTCCATTGACCTGTGTGTCTGTTCCTGTGCCAGTTCCATACTATTTAGATTACTACAGCTTTGCAATATATCTAGAAATCTGGGATTGTGGTACCCACCATTTTGTTCTTCTTTCCCAGGATTGCTTTGGCTATTCAGGGGCTTCTCTGGTTCCCTACAAATTTATTGTCTGTTCTAGTTTTCTGAAAAATGCAGTTGATATTTTGATTTTTTTTTTCTTAAGGATTTTATTTATTTATTTGACAGAGAGAGACAGCAAGAGAGGGAACACAAGCAGGGGGAGTGGGAGAGAGAAACAGGCTTCCAGCAGAGCAGGGAGCTCAATGCAGGGTCCATCCCAGGACCCTGGGATCATGACCTGAGCTGAAGATAGATGCTCAACGACTGAGTGACCCAGGTGCCCCTGCATTTGATATTTTGATAGGGACTGCACTGAATATATTGATTGCTTTGGGTAGTACGGATATTTTAACAATATCAGTTCCTCCAATTAGACATCAGCTTTGGGAGAAGAACTTCTACATTTGGGCTCTGGGGCTTTTGAGTTGCGTAATAGAGTAAGTGCTAGATGGAATAATCCAGGATTAAGGTACAGTGGCCATGTGTCATGACAGAACTTTAGCTCTAACCTCGCCCTCATTCATTGCTTGTGGATGGAGTTTGAAGGAGTCAAGGTCTTGATAACAAAACCTATCTGCCTCCTTCAGACTGATCACAAAATGGGGCACTCAGACTTGTGATAAAGGTTTTTGACCAGCCCAGATGTCAAGAACTGGAGAAGGCAGGAATAGTGGAATATAAATGGTAATATAATATAATGGCTGTGAAGGCATTACTCTGTATGACACCTGTTCTGAGATGTTGGGGTGATGGGACCAAAGTCTTGCAATTGCAGCCATATGACATAGCTAACTAGCAGTAGGATTTGCTACATCAGCATTCATGATTGTGAAAGGATTACCTTTCCTAACACCATAGCCGACCATGATTGACTGCCTTGAAAACTAGGTCTTCCCAGTTTCCATTGATAATCTGCATAAGGCCAGTCTCTTTTGGGGAGGCCAATCTGCTGGGATTAGTTTTGGACAAGTTAATCCTTATCTCTTGACTAAGCAATGGAGACACTGGATGAACAAAAGTAGACATCATTAATCCTCAAAGGGATTAATGTTCAAAAGAGAGAGTTTAAAAAATGGTTAAAAAAATGTCAAATTTTAACTGTGATAAGCATTATGAGAGAGCTGCCTAGTGCTATGAGATACTATAGTAATAAAGGTTTCGTGTAGTACAAGATGTTGGAGAATGCATCCTTAAGTGATGATTGAATTCTGATGTGAATGATGAGTAAGAGCTACATTGCTGGGAAAATTAAATGAGACAATATGTTAAAGCATGTAGCACATAGGAAGCTCTCCTTAAATGAGCCCCTGGTTTTTTTATTGCTGTTCTTTTTTGACTTTGAGATAGTTTTTGCTGAAAGTTTAAGCTATATGGATAAGGGTGAAGGAACACAGATAGATAAATGCTTAACTTACTAATTTAAGAAGACATACCTTGAGGTTGATTACCAGGAGAGCATAGAAGAATGCCAAGATTCGAATCAACAGAGGCAGAAGGTATGAGATCAGTTTGAAGTCAAACTAATAAGAAAAAATTAACAGGGAAAATGTAGAAACTGGTAAACAGGCATGGACTATTGGGATTAATGCCCTGGTAAACTGCAATTGTGGTGACTACCATTTAAAGTCTTCCTGGAGAAAGACTCCCCATCCTTGCTCTCCTCCTTCTCCTCCTCCTCCTCCTCCCCCTTCTCCTCTTCCTATTTATTAGAGAGCATGAGGGGGGCAGTAGGAAAAGGAGATGCAGAGTCCTCACTGAGCATGGAGCCCAACACAGGGCTGGAGCCCAGGAGGATCAGGGCCTGAGTCAACCTGAGCCGAAGACAGACACCCTACCAACTAAGCCATCCAGGTACCTCTAAACTTTTTTTGATTAAAATTTTTTATTTATTCATTTGAGAGAGAAAACGTGAGAGAGCCAGAGCGGGAGCAGGGGGGAGGGTCAGAGGGAGAGGCAGACTCTCCACTGAGCAGGGAGCCAGACTCAGGTCTTGATCTCAAGACCCAGGGATCATGACCTGAGCCAAAAGTGGACACTTAACTGACAGAGCCACCAGGGACCCCAGAAAGTCACTCTTCTTAAGGGTGTCAAGGCTATTTGAATCTGTGATGATCCAGATCCTGCCTTTATCCTTAAGGCACTCACAGTCCAGTGTGGTTGGCAGATTGTTCTGCATCAAATTACCTTCAGTGCGAAATAGAGAGTAAGTGCTGGAGATAGGTGTGGGCAGTGTGCTAAGGGAGGAAGGGAATTCTGAGGAGAGGAAAAGCTTTCCAGAGGATGTGAATTTCAAGGTTTTCATTGATCTTCCTCAGTGTGTGTATATTTTACATTTTAGAGACAGCTGGGTCCATTTTTTTCTATTTGCACTTAATTTTAGGATTGTTCTCATTTTTGTTGATTTTATTTCCCTCTCTGCTAATTTACATTGACTTAATTTCATTGCCAATTGGAAGCCATTGAAACTTCCGAAGACAGAAGTAGTGATCTGAGCTGCACTTGACTGTTGTATCCCTGGCATCTCAAAGATGGACCACAGAAAAGGTTGGAAGCAGAGGGCCAGCCTGTACATGATGAGGCTTACAGTTTTTATATTAAAATTGCCCTAGTGGATTAAGAAACTAAGTGGTGGAAAGTGCTTCCTGACTCTGAACAGAGTTTGACCCATGAAAACAGCCCACTAGATGGCACCAAAAGCTTAAGGATTGTGGCTTCATGGGTCCTTGAACTTGCCACCTAGAACTTGAATTTCAGGGCCAGCGGCTGTGTGCCTGAGTGGTGCCAGTACCTTCCTTCTGGGTATGATGAAAATGACATAGGTACAACTGGAAATCTTCACTGACTCAGATACTGAGCATTGGGTACAGTTGGAAAGACCAAGAATACATCCAAGTATATCCAAGTATTCAAACTGGTAGGGAAAGAAAAAAATGCAGTTAAGTCATACTGATTTAATTGGATAAGTACTTTGGGGGGAAAATATAATTTTTTTAAAAGATTTCATTTATTTGATAGAGATCACAAGTAGGCAGAGAGAGAGAAGTGGAAACAGGCTCCCTGCTAAGCAGAGCCTGATGCGGGGCTCGATCCCAGGACCGTGGGATCATGACTGAGATGAAGGCAGAGGCTTTAACCCACTGAGCCACCCAGGAGCCCCCCAAAAATACAATTTTGAACTCCTAAATAAATTCCAGGTGGATTAACTTGTATTTTAGGTAAGGTTTTTTTTCTAAAAAAAAAAAAAAATTATTTCCAGTTTTCTTGAGGTATAATTGATTTATATCATATATAAGTTCAAGGTGTGCAGAATAATAGTTTGATTTACATGTTGTGGAATGTTCACCAAAATAAGTTTAGTTAGCATCCATCATCTCCTATAGATACAATTAAAAAAGCAAAAAAAGAGAAACATTTTTTCCCTTGTTTTGAGAACTCTCAGGATGTCCTCCCTTAGCAGCTCTCCTGTACAGTCATACAGTGGTGTTAGCTGCACTCTGACTGGAAATTTATACCTTTGACTACCTTCCTTCCATCTTCCCCTCCCCTTCTCCTCCACTTCCGGTAACCACAACTGATATCTTTCTCTAGGGTCTAGAATCACTTTAATTGTGGTTAAATACACAGACAAGTTACCATCTTAACCATTTTTAAGTGTACAGCTCAGGGGCATGAAGTCCACTCACACTCGTGCTGGCATCACCATTGCCCAGCCACAGAACTCTCTTCATCTTGTAAAATGGCAAATTAACTTTTCAAGTATAAAAACCAGACGCTACAAAAAGCATAGGAGATATAAGTGTGTTTCATATAACCTTGAGTTTAGGAAGAGTTTTCAAAGCCCAAACAGCAGAAGTATCAAAAGTTATATATTGATACATTTGATGGCATAAAAATTAAAATTGAGTTTCCATATAGATAAGCCTAAAAATTTATGAATTTATCATGTGTATTTATTCTGTTCACGGAATGCATCTTCGTGTGGTTAGAGGACTGTAAGACTGAGGTCCCGGTTTCTTGCTGGCTTCAGTCAGGTGCTGCTCTCCGCTCCTAGAGGCCACGCCCCCATTCCTTGCAGCGGAACGCTCTCACAGGCCCTTTCAGAACACAGCAGCTTATTTCTTCAAAGCCTGCAAGAGAGAGTCTCTTCAGTCTGCTAATGTAGACTCTCGTATATAACAACGGAACAGAGCATTAGTCTTACATGACATCTGTGTAGCGTCTCCATAATCACAGGGGTGACATCCCATCCCCTGTGCCATACAATGTAAGCTCATCAGAGTAGCTCCCCCATGTATGTTTATCACATGGAGGAAACATGAAAGATGAGTTTTAAGAAGATACTAAAATATCGAATAAGAATAGGGGTTTTAATAAATTTAAAGTCTAAATTCATATTGGAATTCATAGCTGTAAAGAAATTAAAGAAGGGACGCCTGGGTGGCTCAGTTGGTTAAGCGGCTGCCTTTGGCTCAGGTCATGATCCCAGCATCCTGGGATCGAGTCCCGAGTCCCACATGGGGCTCTTTGCTCGGCAGGGAGCCTGCTTCTCCCTCTGCCTCTGCCTGCCACTCTGCCTGTGCTCATTCTCTCTCTCTCTCTGACAAATAAATAAAAAATCTTAAAAAAATTAAAAAAAAAAGAAATTAAAGAAAAGAGGTTTATATACTTAGGATAAGTATCAGGATATTAATGGAAAGTATACAGTCATTTAGTCCATTTAGCCTAATAGTCTTCAAATTCAAAAATAGGGAATGGAGAGAGGTTAAGATAATTTTGACCTATAATATCTCTAAGTTTTCTTGTTGACTCTAATGACAATAACAGAAACAGCTAATATTTTTGAGTGGTTCCTCTGAATAGGCACTGAGATAATTTACCTCATTTACTCTTCACAGTGATCCTAGGAAGTAGATACTTTTTTTTTTTTAAGATTTTATTTATTTATTTGTCAGAAAGAGAGAGAGAGAAAGAGAGTGCGCAAGGACGGGAAGGAGAAAGAGAAAGAGAAAGGGAAAGGGAGAAGCAGACTCCCTGCTGAAGAGGGAGCCCCGATGTGGGGCTCAATCCCAGGACCCTGGAATCATGACCTGAGGCAAAGGCAGATGCTTAACCAATTGAGCCACCCAGGTGTCCCAGTAGAGATCTTTTTATACCCATTTTACAAATGAGGAAAGCAAGATCTACAGAAAGTGGTAGGTTTCTATGATGTTAATCCAAGTGACTCATTTTTCAGCTTGAAGTTCTATAAAAAGTTACTAAGTGGGGAATGTTCTTTTCCTACCTAAAAAGCATTCATTTTTCAAAATTATAGAAAATATTTAATGAGAAGAAATATATTAAAAATGAGCATATAGATTACTTGACAGAAAGCTCCACTGATTTTTACCCAAAATCACTGGGTTTACCAAAACCACTGAGTTTTACCCAAATTTTTAAAAACATTTTATTTATTTATTTGACAGAGTGAGATCACAAGTAGGCAGAGAGGCAGGCAGCGACAGAGGAGGCATTGAGAGAGAGGAAGAAGACTCCCTGCTGAGCAGAGAGCCTGATGCAGGGCTCGATCCCAGGACCCTGAAATCATGACCTGAGCTGAAGGCAGAGGCTTAATCCGCTGAGCCACCCAAGCACCCCTATTAGTATCTTTTTATAACTCACACTTCACACTTCCTCCAAGGACAAGCTAATAAGAATAGAGCATGAGGACACCTTGGGTGGCTGCAGTGGCATTCTGCTGGCTACTGTCTAGTCTTAATTATTTTGATCATTAATTTCTTTATAGTTAGCATGTTATCCCTCCATCGTGACAGCTGTTTTGAGCTAAGAAATCTCACAGTGAATCTTGAATCATAATTGATAATGTATGTTTTTTTAAAGATCCTGTAGTGATTTTTGGTATCACACCCAGAGAATCTCAGCTTTGTCAGAATCTTGGGGCATCCGCTACCTTCAAATCGATCACTCTTTGGTGGTAGTTGTCTGGATGTAAATTGAAATCACTCCTTGTCAGTGTTTGATTCCCTGACATGTCTAAGTTCAATTGTGTCCTCACCTGAGTCCTTCACAGGCAGCATTGACTCTTGTCTGGTTTGAGACTGCAAACTCATAGATGTCCTACTTTTGCCATTATATTATGATGCCATTTCCTTTTATTTTTCCAATAACATCCAGATACATAATAAGATTCAGTCTCCAGACTTGAATTTGTGCCAGAGAACTCAATCACTACAACATTCTTATTTTCCTTTGTGTTTTATTTCATTATTGAGTCCACATGTAGCAGTGTATGGGTCTAGCCTTCCTTTAGAACCTGGAGATTTAATTATTACAAGCTTTTTCCTGCAGACCCCATTCTGGTTTTGGGTGAGATTCTAAACCTTCTAAAGTTGATATTATGATGGGTGTTTCTACCAAAATTAGAGACCTGGAAAAGTGAACCATTTGTATATTTAATTATGGGGGAACTGTTCCTGGGGTCGTAATCAGTCTGGGCATTTAGACAGGTTGGACACGTAGTTCCACTTTCCAGATGCTTGGTGATTTCCAAGATAATGTCCAGCCTGCGGGTAAGGAACAAAGGGGCATGGAGCATGTGAAAAGGAGCCTACTCGGGGTGCCTGGGTGGCTCAGATGGTTAGGCCTGTGTGCCTTCAACTCAGGTCATGATCCCAGGATCCTGGGATCGGCCCCACATCGGGCTCCCTGCTTGGTGGGGAGTCTGCTTCTACCTCTCTTTCTCCCCACTGTTCCCCCTGCCTGTGCTCTCTCTTTCGGTCAAATAAATAAATAAACTCTTTGGGGGGGGGGAGGAGCCTCATCATGCTTGCGGTTGTCCTAAGTCTTCTATTCATTCATTTGGTAAAGATTAATTCAACACTTAAGACTGGCCGAGCACGATCCTGAAAGGTGGATGTGTAAATGGTGACACCAGTGACGATCTCTTCCTTTGAATACTTACCTCTTGGTCCAGGAGGGGAGAAAACGCAAACTAGCAGTTGTAAGAGTAGAAATGAAGCATTTCACCTCAGGAGCAGAAAACAGACTTTTGCTTTAGAACAGAAGGAAAACTGAAGACCAGAAATGAAGCTAAATAAAAGGCCAAAGTGAAGCAGTGTCTGGATAAAGCTGTTGTGTGCTTCCTCTTTTGCGTCCAGTGAAATATTTTTGACACTAGAACTCCAAAAATACTACATAACAAAGTGAATTGAAAAATTGCTTTCTAGAAGCTTTGAGGATGCATCATTACTCTGATATAAGGGAGTCGTAAATACTATGAACATTTTGATATACTAAAATAGCAAAATAAGATTAGCTTTTGCCAAATGGATTTTATGGCCTCAGTAATAACACTGCTTCATTTATTTTCATTATTTCCAGTGGAGTAAATTCTCCACATGTAACTAATGTATTTGGATTAACTCCTCTGTGCTTCATTTTTTCTGGGAAGGATTAGCAACAAAGCTAGCTTTATGAACCTTGGGGAAGGGATGTACTTTGTTGAACCCCTCATCTGATTTTATACATGTTTCGAATGTTCACAGGCCCCATGTTCATAGGCCTCAAATGGTGCCCAGGAGAGATGAAATTACCCAGGCCTTAGCTCCTTCAGGGTATAACTGCTGGCTGACCGGGACAACTACATAATTAGGGGTAGCTGTGGAGTAGCACTCGGGCTGGGGCTAATCCACTCCTGCACGGGGGTTAAAAAAACACGATTCCTGGCCTGGTGTATGTGCCGGGCACTGTTCCTTCCTAATCCTTTTGGATGGTGCTTTCTCAGCCTCAGACTCTTTCCTCAGACACAGGCACCCATCAGGAAGTGGCTAAAGCCCCAAGTGGCTCCTCTGCAGATGTCTGGAGTTCTGTCTCTGTGCTGCATGGCTCTCTGGTCCTTGGGTCTGTGTGTGGTAGAGTCCTTGCTCCCCTCTGGACTCCTGTCCTTGGATCTGCAGCTAAGGCCTTCTTACTCAGGCCAGGAGTTCCCTCCCTGCTCTCAGTAAAAGTGGGCATTTCCGAGGAAAATATAAATTATAGAAATAGATCCAAGAATACATGGAATATATAAATAGGATAATGATCATGGAAGTAATATAAAATGTGAAAGAATTCTCTAAAACCACACTTGTTCAGATTTTAAAGAAAGAATTCCCATGTTATATAAATTATTGAAGAACATTTTAAAAGATAGTGTCTAAGTTCATTTTACAAACCAGTATAAACTTGCTACAAAAACCTGACAAAAATATAAAAATAAGAAAATTGTAGGCACCTTTCACCTATAAATATAAAAACGTATTCTCAATAATATAATAGTAATGAGTCACATAACATTGAAAGAATAACATACCATGAGTAAGTAGGAATGTAGCTTTATAAAATCCAATATAATATTTTATACAGTAGACCAAAAGAAAAAAATAGTCAACCGTCTCCATAGTTTCCAATGAAGCATTAATAAAAATTCAATATCCATTTTTGATACAGAATCTCAGGAAACCAAAAGTATAACATGATAAAATATATCAATTTTAATGTACCAACTGACAATTTTTTTGAAAGATTTTATTTTTTTATTATTTTGACAGAGATCACAAGTAGGTAGAAAAGCAGGCAGAGAGAGAGGAGGAAGCAGACTCCCTGCTGAGCAGAGAGCCCGATGTGGGGCTCGATCCCAGGACCCTGAGATCATGACCTGAGCCGAAGGCAGAGGCTTAACCCACTGAGCCACCCAGGCACCCCACAATTATTATTTTTTTAGTTTAAAGATTTACTTATCTATTTTAGAGCATGAGTGCTTATAGGGAGGGGTAGAGGGAGAAAGAGAAACAGACTCCTTGCTGAGGAATTAGTTTAAAACTCGGGGCTCCATCCAAGCCCCTAAGATCCTGACCAGAGCCAAATCAAGAGTCGGAGTCTTAACCAACTGAGCCACCCAGACATCCCTCAACTGATAGCATTCTTAATACTAAAAGCAGAAGGAATCTGATTGAAGTAAGAAATAAGACAGAGATACTGCCATCAGAATTATTCAGTATTGCTCTATAGTGTCAGCATATGAAAAAAAGGCAAAAAGAATTAAATGAGGAGGTGAAATACAATGATGTGCTGATAACATGATTATTTGCTTTTAATTGCTTATCAGTGAGGAAGGAGCTATGTTTTCAATGTCAAGAATGAAACCATATTTTTCACCACCCCCATTAATTTTTCAAAAAGAGAAGTTTAGAATGTTTCTACACCCTAATTTCCTCCCATCGCCCTTCATAGTTTAGAATCACTGGGATTTTAGATATTAATTATTTCATGCAACTTCTCTGGCAAAAATAATTAGTGACTTGAAACTAAAACATTAGATGTTAATTATACTTCAATTAAAAAGGAAAAAATTAATGACAAGTATTTAATTCCATTAGTTTTTTTTAAATTATGTAGTATAAGTTTTGTTTATTTTTAATACTTACTGCCAATTTTTTAATACCATCTTCCTTTTTATTAAGTTAAAAAAATTTATATTACAATCAGCAAAATTAGAATCTGGAATAGCTTTTAAGGGCAGAAATGTGGTTGTTACATTTTAAGCTATTCTATGGTTGGGAATGTTTTTCAGTGGATTCTCAAATGGATGCTTGCAAGACCAGATAGAAAATGTTGGTGTGTCTGTTGTTTCCAAAGTTCTGTAGTTAATGCTAAACTCTTTTCTGGCATTTGCTATTATAGAGCAGATATCTAAGGCCAACGGGACTCTATTTTTCCTTTGTGGTTTGTCTTTTCTTTTTGCGTGAATGCTGGGTTGAATTTGTTTTTTCATCCTTAGAAGTATAAGTTTTATGAGGTTTTACCCCCACTCCCATAACATTCGCTGTGAATGAAGTGAAACGTTTCAACCTAAAAATTCAGCCAGTTCTTTAGTTCAAGGCATGTTTTTCTTTTACTTAACTGATTTTGAACCACACAACATATTTACAGAATAATACGCCATGAGCAAATAGGAATGTGGTTTTTAAAATCTATTAATATAGTCTTTTATATCAGTAGACCAGGAGAAAAAAGATTACACGATCATACCCATAGATCCCAATGAAGCATTAATGAAAATTCAATATCCTTTTGAAACAAGCTCTTAGTAAACCAGAAATAGATCACGTTTCTATTTCACTTTTAAGAATGCTTCTTGTATGCTTATTTCATGTGCTTGATTTGTCTTCTGTGTCTCTAGTATTTTCTCCTGTCAGTTCTGTCCATATAGGGTCATTTGTTTTGAGGTTTAAGAGTTTTTCTTGAGCATTTGAGTATTTACTTTGTTATCTCATTTTTTTTTCTCATGGCAAATCTCCATTTAAAAAGTTTACCCATCTGGGATGCCTGGGTGGCTCAGTTGGTTAAGTGGCTGCCTTCAGCTCAGATCATGATCCCAGCGTCCTGAGCCTGAGTCCCCCATCAGGCCCCTTGCTCGGCAGGGAGCCTTCTTCTCCCTCTGCCTCTGCCTGCCACTCTCTCTGCCTGTGCTCTCTCTCTCTCTCTCTCTCTCTAACAAATAAATACATAAAATCTTTAAAAAAAAAGTTTACCCATCATGCTTTTTCAAACCCTGAAAAATATCTCCTAATCTCATATTGTGCTTTTCTTGTAATTTTGTATTCTAGTTTCATAAATCATAATGTACTCCCAAATCCTGTTAAGTGGGTGAATTGTAGATTTTCTAATGATTTTTCTTTTTAGGGCAAGAAGTCAGTTTACTTGGGGTGGCCAGGGGTTGGGACATGCTCATATTTGTCAGCTTCGTTCGTCTTATACACTGCTGACTGTTTCATAGTCAAATTATCTTTGTTCTTTTTCATTTTATCTGCTAAGGGGTGTCTGTCTTTTAGCGGAGGGGAAGCAAGGTAGCCTTAGTCAGAGACCCTGTTGGTCCTTTTCAGATACTTAAAGCACCAGCACGTATAAGGAGGCATTCTAGATTTTCCCAAGTTTTACTTTGCCATTGTAAAGTTGCATAGACCTGTAAGGAAAATTAAAACTGTAGAGCTAGGCGTGGCCAAAGCCAGAGGCATTGTCTTCGTGCTCAAAAGATAGGCTTCCGTGTTTGTTGTGACAGTCCAAGTTAGAGAGCTCTGTGCCTTCGGGTTTTCCTCCTCTTCTTCCTGATCATCTGTTACCATCCTCCTTCTCTTTGTTTTGTTTATTTTGGTCCTGGTTTCCTTTTTAATGTTAATTGCAAAATATATGTGCAGAAGAGAATGGAAATTTCCACATATAGTTTAGAGGAAAATTATAAAGTGAATTATACTGTATTATTTCTTTTTGACTTTCCTCCTTCACTCAATATTTTATTTGTGAGATGCATCCATGTTCTTGAATGAAGTAGTAGTTGTTAATGTTCATTGCTATGTTGAATTTCATTACATGGTATGAGTATACCGTAATTATTTGCCCATTTTTTGGTTGTAAATATCAGCATCTTTTCCAGTTTGGGACTGTTTTGAACAATGCCTCTCCAACATCCTTGTATCTCTCTGGGTCTAGAATATATACTAAATAGTGTTAAGTTGCTTTTCCAGTGTCGTGGTCTCAACATATAGTTCATCTAGTCATCTTTGTGAATACCTGCTCTCCTACTTCTTTCCAGCTCATAATGTCAACACACATTCGTTTACCAGTCCATGTGATGGGTGCTCAGCTCAGTACGAAAACAATCCTTTGGGTATATAGGGTAGGGGAATCAGCTTGATGTCTGTCTTGCCCTTATCTTTAGGGTACAGCTCTTGGGAGGGAGGCTTTCCTTCCAGAATTCTCTCTTCGATGTACCCTGGATTTGGCCTTTTGTCTCCCAGTCCAAAGCAAGCCTTGGAAACTACTGTTAAAGTTCCAAGGACTTGGGGCGCCTGGGTGGCTCAGTGGTTTAAAGCCTCTGCCTTCACCTCGGGTCATGATCCCAGGGTCCTGATCCCAGGGTCCTGGGATTGAGTCCCGCATCGGGCTCTCTGCTCAGCGGGGAGCCTGCTTCCTCCTCTCTCTCTCTCTGCCTCTCTGCCTACTTGTGATCTCTGTCAAGTGAATGAATGAAATCTTTAAAAAAAAAATTTAAAAAAAAGTTCTAAGGACTTGGCAAATGTTCTCCTAGCAAAAGTTTCTTCATTTACATTTTGGGCTGATAATTTATTTTACTATTTGGGCAGATCTTTGATGCATTCAGGATTTATTTTTGTTCTATATACCTTGTTCAAAAGTTTAGTTCTTAAATTTTTTTTTTTTAATCTCCCCAGAATAGATCAGGTTGATTCACATAGCCTTAAGTCTATATTCTTTTTCTTTTATAATTGACACGATTGCCTGTTTTAGAGATCACCACAGCAGGGCCCTCACCTTTATTAGCTGGTAATCTGTGCTGTGGGGCTGGCTTCTTTCTTTGGGCAATGTCATTTTCCCTTAGGTGACAGTAGGAATTAAATCAGCCTCCTCTCCTGTAAGGGCTCAAGTTTGCCCTCCTTTTAGCACCAAATGAAGGTGCAGTGAAGGTGACTGGGAGACTAGCTCTGATTAATTAGGAGTTGACTTGGCATTACTTTCCACTTATTCCCAGACAGGCTTTTCAGTCTCTTGCAGGAAAATATAGTTTAGGGTTACTTTTTCCTATCTTATATCTGTTATATCTTTAAATAAATATATTTTCAACATAACTGACATAAAATTCAACCTTCCAAAGCCCCTTAATTGATTGATTTTTTTCCCTCCCTTCATTATATCCTTTTAGTCCTTTCAGTGAAATTTGGAAAGGATTGGAGGTAGGACTTTAGCTAATATGTTCATGATGCCACCCAGAGCAAGAATTCTGTTTTTGTGCATTCTGAAATGGTGTTACTCAGTGTGTAAATGTTCATTTTGTTATGACTTTTGGGAATATGCTATACCCCTCAGCTACTTAGGAAACTTATGTGAACATTTTTTTTTTTTCAATTTCAGGTTCTTCCTCTTTACTGGCTTTTAAATGTTCTCAAGCCTCTCAAAAACTCTCTTGATCACCGAACCCTTTCTAGATGTTAGCTTATGACTCTCCTTCCCTTTGCAGCCATGTCTCTCTGTTTCCTTATCCTCAGACTTGAGGGGTTCTTCCCTGAATGAGAAAATTGGAAATCAAACTATTGAGTTCTTTAAAGTTTTATTTTATATTTTAATGGGAATACATCTAAATTATAAATTTTGTATAAGTTAGTATTTCTAAAATACTGAGTTTTCTAATTTAAGAATACAGTTTGCTTTTCTATTTAATAGAATTTTTTCCATAACCTTAGATAAAGTTGTCATCTTTGTTATATAGACTTCATTAGGTTTATTGCAATGTATTTAATAATTTTTCTTTGTACAACGAATGCTTTTCCTTCTCTGTTCTAATTATTATTGCTGTTTACTGTAGGGGGCTGTTGATCTTTGTAGACTTCTCTCATATAGTACCAACTTAATACTCATAACTGTGGATAGTTATGTAGTTGATTTTATTGTATAGTCTAAGGAGGCAATTTGCGAAATAGCACTTTTTGTCTCTTTTTTCTTATATTCATATCTCTGTGTTTTTCTCGTCTTACTGAAATGGGTACAACTCTCAATAAAGTTTTTTTTAGCAGCAGGGATAATGAGAATCCTCATTAACTGTATTTTGTGGGATTCCTCCTAGTATTTAAATGAGGCCTGGTATTTGCTGTGGGTTTTACTAAAGGACTTTTACTTTTTCCTAGTTTGCTACAAGTAGTGAGGTTTTGGTTTGTTTGTTTGTTTGTTTGTTTTAGAATAAGAATAGTTGTTTAACATTAACAACTGCTTATGTGATATCTGTCAATCAGGTCATATGTTTTTCTTTGAACTGATAGTGTAGAAATATCTTCAGATAAACCCTATATAATGTGATGTCTCATTTTTTAATTCACTGATGGATTCAATTTTCTAATATTGATTTATAATTTTTTCATCTATACTCATAATGGAGTCTAGTCTATAGTTTGTGTTTGTGTTTGTTTTTCTTTTCTTAAAGTTTAGATATTAGGGTTAGGTTGACCTGATGGAATTCTACTATTCTACTCTAAGTGTGTGTATTACTTCCAGATAATATGATGATTTCCATACAGAGAATAGAAAGAATCAGTAGATATATTATTAGAACAATTAAGCGAGTAAGCAAGATTACTGGGTATCAACTTACAAAAATAAGTACCATTCCTCTACATGGACAGTTATCATTTCTAGAAAACAGAAAATGAGATAACATTAGAGTAATGGCAAAAAGTATAAATTTTCTGGAAACAAGCCTAACAAAGTCCTCATAAGCCCTTTAAGTAGAAAAATATTAAAAGTTATGTGAGAACCTAAAGAAAACTTGACATGCCATGTTTTAAGGCAAATTGACTTAACACTGTGGAGGTTAAAATTCTTTACATGTTAACATATAAATAAAATAAGATTTGAACAAATATTCTAATAGATTTTTTGAGGAACTCAACACATAATGTATATATAATATATGCTAATATTTTCTAAGTTTTAGATATAAATATCTTCTTCCAGATGATAGTTCATCTATTGTCTTGCTTGTGGCAATCTTCACCAAAAAAATTCCTTCTTTTTGATGTTGACAAAGCCATCAAATGCCTTTTTTATCTAAAAAATTATTTTTCCAGTTCTAGTTATAAGATATCCTCCTACATCTTTTCTATTAGAAAATAGAATATGTATAAAATACATGATAAAATAAATGAGATAATAAAGATTCACAATTAGCTAAGAAATTTTTGAAAGAGAACAAAAGAGGAGACTCACCATACCAGAATTTAAGACATTATGTAGTCAAGTAAGGTGGGAATGGCAAAAGAACAATGGAACAGAATAGGAAGGCCGGAACTAGTTATAGGTTTGTGTATGTATGACTCCATATATAAAAGGGGTAGCAGTGAGCAAAAGAAAGACTGTTCAGATGTTAGCGGATATGGGCTCATTCTATTGAGGAAAATAGAATAAGATCATTGCCTTACATCATAAACATGTATAGATTTAAGATCAGATAAATTAAGGCTAACATGTAAATAATAACATTGTAGGCCTAAAGGGCAAGGCATCAATATCTTTATAGAATAGCCACTGACTCTTGGCCAACTGGCATTTGTGAATGTGAGCCTCGTGTTGCTAGATTGTCTCTACTTTTCAAAAGAAGGCAGAAATACAACTTTTAAGTGAAATCTCCCAATTTTAATTATTTACAATTTAATTTATAAAGTCAGAATTATTTTGTGAGTCCTTATTTGGCTCACAGACCAATGATTTAATACATCTGAACAGATGTGAAGCCTACCAGTTGCTAATTTCCACCCAATGTACAGAGCTTCCAGTCAGTCTTATTCCCTTATTATTCAATATGAATGGACAACTATGAATCACCAGATATTTAAGGGATGCCTAGAACACAACCAAGGTAGACATACTGAAAACCAATCCCTTGGGAAACAGAGATAATTCTGAAAACAGAAGACAAGTTTAACTGCATCACATGTATTAATCTCCTCCACGAGTTCAATAACTATTTTTAAACCGTACGTTCTAGACGGTCAGAAATTAGCGTCCTTGTTGGCATGTGCTTCTGGGGAATTCGATATCTATTCTAGAATGTAATCCACATTGCAAAATCCTACTGTGTTGTTAGATTGGTCACCTCTGACTCTTTCTCCACACTACTTGCAGAATGAGAGAAATGTCATCACACTACCGCAGAGTGCTCAGGCTGCTGACAGAACGATGACAAATTTAATTCGTGTGAGAAACACTGCCATGTCAATGCCATGCAGCACCGTTTTTGAGATGCATCATGCTCTGCAGGCCTAGGACAGGATTTGATGACAAGACTTTCTTTGTGGCTTTTACATTATGTTATCTTGGGATATTTTTAGAACTACGTAAGAAGAAAGTGTCAATTCCTTCATATCTTCTATCTTTTTCTATAAGACAGAATAAGGCCAAGAGCAAATATTTTAGTATAATAGGCTATATGCTTTTAAGGAATAATTAGAGCAAATCATAGACTTCCTTAGTTTGAATTCCAGTCTTACTATGGATTTGTGCTTCAAGATTGGTGAATTCTGAATTTTTAATGGGAGAGTTGAACAGAAGAACTTATTTGAATGTCTTTGCCATTTATCCCTTAAATAAAATTCTGTGCCTTTTAATGATTCTGTTAGTGACTGAAGTCCACATTTCTCCATTCAAAGGTACTTGCCACTTACTAACTATAGAGTTCTTGTTCTCTTTTTCTTATACTGAGCAACTATCAAAGCATAAAGCTGGGGTATTATGGGGGGGAGGGATACAAAGACAAATCAGATGTAAGCTCTGCCCTCAAGATAGTCATGTTCACTGTGCTGAAAATCGCTGGTCATTTGCATTAGGTCCAAAAAGGATGCCATATTACCCTTTGCCAGAAATAGAATAATCTAGTGGTTTAAAACTGCAGGCTCTGGAGTCAGACTGCCTGAATTCAAAACAGATCCACAATTTAATAGCTGTGTGACCTTGGATAAATTCCTAAACCTTTCTGTATCTTTGTTTTCTCAACTATAAAGTTGTAGTAAGAAGTAGTACCACATAGCCTGTGTGAAGATTTAATGAAGATTTAATGAATTTGTAAAGACTTGGGGGCTGTGTCCCAGATTATATAGTCTGTTAACTATATTTCCCATAATCCTTACTGCCTCTTTATGAAAGTCTGGGATTTTTAAGTCTCAATCCCCAGAAAAGGGATTTAGAGAAGGGGAAGTTTGAAAAAAAGGGGCAGCACCTTCCTTTTTAAATTTTTTTAAGATTTTATTTATTTATTTGATAGAGAGACACAGTGACAGAGAGAATACAAGCTGGGGAAGCAGGAGAGGGAGAAGCAGGCTTTCTGTGGAGTAGGGAGCCCGATGTGGGGCTTGATATCAGGATGCTGGGATCATGACCTGAGCCAAAGGCAGATGCTTAACAACTGAGCCAACCAGGCATCCCCCCGCTTTTTTAAAATAGCCTCTATACCTAGCATGGAGCCCAGTGTGGGGCTTGAACTCATGGCCCTGAGATCAAGACCTGAGCTTAGATCAAGAGTCAGACAGTTAATCACTGAGCCACCCAGGTGCCCCAATACCCTCGTATTTCAGAGAAAGTTCTGGGGTATTGGAAGACCATAGTCTGCTTGTATCTTTCTTTCAGCCCACAGGCCTGGTCTTGCACAGTGATGCCAGTTGGTGTGATTTAAGGAAAACCTCACTGCATTCAACTTCTTTCTTGATAGTTTGGATGAACAGAAACCCCAGAGAGACATAGATTGATTCACAGAAACTAACATCCTTGTATGGTTTGATTTAATGAGCTTGCTTTCCTAATGCAAAGTTGAGCCCAGCTGAAGGAAAAAAATAGGAATTTTGTTGGGATAAGAATAAAGTGAGGGAGACAATAGCATTATTAAATGCCAACACAAAATTAACAATGGATAGTGACTCAGATGAAAGGAAGAGAGAACATAGTGTGGGAAAGAGGCGGCAATAAGGAAGCAAAAGGGATAGAGATTAAGGAAGGGTATATAGGGAGTTGTTTTATATACAGATGGAGATAGGGGAGAAGACATAGAGTACTCTAAACCCTTGCTACTCACAGTGTGGTCCTCTGATCAGTAGATCAGTTGCAGCATGTCACCTGGGAGCTTGTTAGAAATGGAGCCATCTCAGAATAGAATCGGCACTTTAGGAAGATCCCCAAGTGACTTGAATGCATGTTAGACTTTGAAAAGGGAACATAAAAGACACAAGCCCCCCTTCTCACTGTGATGAGAGAAACACGCAGGTGTATAGTGGAAGGGAGCAGCCTAATGGATGAGATGGAGATGCATATAAGGATCTAAAAATCTTCCAGGAGGAAAGTGGTTATAGAGTAGCTTGTAAGTGGTTAAGCTGACTGTGATTTATATTTTAGTGTCCACTCTGGCTATGAGAGCATCAGTATATGAGAAAAAGCCTGGAAGTTTTTAAGGATTAAAGTTACTGGAGATTCCTAGAATATTCTGATATTATTAAGTATTGGTTTTAATTTTCAGCATTTGGTGCTAAATGTACATTTTTGTTCTCTTTTTGTTGAGTTATTTAGTTGGGGAGTTATGCAGAGGTGATTTTAGGCAGGCAATCATTCCCATCACTTGGCTTCCAAACATTTTTGTTTCCAAACACATCCTCATTCTTTTTTTTTTTTTTTAAAGATTTTATTTGACAGACAGAGACCACAAGTAGGCAGAGAGGCAGACAGAGAGAGAGGGGGAAGCAGGCTCCCTGCTGAGCAGAGAGCCCGATGCGATGCGGGGCTCGATCCCGGGACCCTGGGATCATGACCTGAGCCGAAGGCAGAGGCTTTAACCCCCTGAGCCACCCAGGCGCCCCCACATCCTCATTCTTAAACCATTCCTTCAAAGGGCCTTTTGCAAATAAGCATCTCTTGGATGTTTTTATTTCCAGGCTGTGTCATTGACTATCTATTCTCTTTCTTCACAGAACAAACTGATACAGGTTGTATCATTTATTACTGTGAATTCCACTCCCACCAACAAATCATGCCTCAGATTTATCTTCAGTCTTGCCAGTCTTCAGAGCCCTAGGACTATTGCTCAGTTTCTTACTGAATTTTCAGTAGGCAACTCAGACTCAACAGATCACAAACTGAATTCATCTTTTTAAATTTTTTTTAAAAGACTTTATTTATTTGATAGAGACACAGCAAAAGAGGGAACACAGCAGGGGGAGTTGGGGAGGGATAAGAAGGCTTCCTGCTGAGCAGGAAGCCTGATGCGGGGTTCCATCCCAGGACCCTGAGATTGTGACCTGAGCTGAAGGCAGACGCTTAATGACTGAGCCACCCAGGGGCCCCCTGAATTCATCTTTTTTTAAAAAATACTTTATTGGGGGGGAGATGAACCATGAGAGACTATGGACTCTGAAAAACAACCTGAGGGTTTTAAGGGGTGGGGGGTGGGAGGTTGGGGGAGCCAGGTGGTGGGTATTATGGAGGGCACGCATTGCATGGAGCACTGGGTATGGTGTAAAACTATGAATTCTGTTATGCTGAAAAGAAATGAAATAAAAAAAATACTTTATTCTCAGTGAATGTCACCCACATGAACTCATTCCTGTGTGCCTGAGGTTGGGGCAGGGAAAGTATAAGATGAGCCCAAAATATCTTGATTTGAGCAAGGATTTGATAAAAATTTATGAGGACTCATCAAAAAGACACATTAGCCAGCATGAAGAACAGCTGGGACAATTTAATAAATATATGTATTATATTTATATATAATAAGTCAAAATAAGTAATGACTGAAACATATTACAACTTATGGATTAATATAAGGATTAATGAGTCTATAAATGAATGAGTGAATAAATGAATATATGAAAAGGGAAGGTTCTTTCTTATGTTACAGTATCAACACATAAATGATAAAGTTACAAAGTCATTATTAGCAAATATCGCAGTAATTATTTAGTCAAGAATCATCAATAGAATACAAAAAAATGTTGGGTAAAAGTTTGATGATGAATAAGATAACAATGTAATTTCAAAGGATATCCCTACAAAGTGCTTCTTAATTACAAAGGGAAAACTGTAACTTTATAGAGAAGAATTTTTATAGGTACCACCTTAATGCAATGATGAAATTAGCCTCACTGGGAATGGTACAAATCAACATTGTGTCCTTGATAAGATGCCCTGAGAAGAACACAGCATCACGTCTGTGACATCCCTGCCAAAAATACAAAGCCCGAATCTAATATTGGAGAGACAGGAGTAAAATCAAATTGAGGGGAACTCTACAAAATAACTACTTTGTACTGTTCAAAAATGTCAAGATCAGGAACCAAGAAAGACTGAGTAGCTGTTCCAGACTGAAAAAAATAAAATAAAAAGACACAACAGTGAAATGTCACACTTGATCCCCAAATGGATCTTGAATCAGAAGAAGATCCTTGTAATTTTCTTTGCTCTGAAATACATTATTGGGGCAATTTGTGATACTTGAGTGGGGTTTGTGGATTATGTGGTCTCAGTATTAATTTTCTCAATTTTGTAGTTGTGTAAGAGAGTTCCCTTTTCTCTAGGAAGTAGCAGTAATGGGTCATCATGCCTGCAATCTGTTCTCCACTAATTTGGAAAAGAATGTGTGGGGTGAGGAGTGAGAGAGAGAGGGAAGGAATGACACAGAAAATGTGTCAAATATTAACAATTGGGAAACCTGGCTGAAGGCTCACAGGAGGGTTTTGTTTGTTTGTTTGTTTGTTGTTGTTGTTTTGCTGTTCTTGCAACCTTTCTGTAGCTTTGGTAATTACTGAAAAGTAAAAAAAAGTTTTGGGAAAAAAATCACTATTTCTCTGACACTTTCTTTACTTCATCTTATTTCCTGACCACAGCTTCCTTAAGTTTAATCCAATGATTCCCCAGTGCACATGGAAACAAATTAGTAAACTATAGAAGTAAATTCATTAGGTGAAGAAGTAGTTAAACATGATGGTTAAGCTTCTGGGTTCTTCATCAGACTGCCTGAGTTCAAATCCCATCCCTGTGTGATTTTGAGACGAGCCCCTTAACCCCTCCATGTCTCTTTTCTCATCAGTAGAATGAGAATGATAATAATGCTTACTTTGTGATGGTTTGGAGAGAAATCAATCTATGGGTACATTTAAAACACTTAGCACAGTGCCCAGCATGTGGTAAATAGCTAAATTAATGTATACTCCGTTTTTTCCAAAGGACTTGTTGAGAGCGCTTCCTGCTGAAACATAGCTGGTTTGTGTGGCATTTGTCTACTGGATCCATAGAGAGCCCTTGTGTGGCTGATAGCGTTATCCACACAATATGGAAATAATTCAACGTCTTCAAGCCACGAAAATGCAAGGTGTTTGGCATCACAGGCTGAGGAATAACCCCTATGTGAGATTTTTGATTAATTATCATGAGTGGGGGGTGTTTTTTGTTAATATAACTTAAAAGCCACTTGCTACCACTGTCCAGAATCATCACAGAATAGGGAGGATGAGGCAGCTACTTTTAGTGAGAGAGTCAGAAGAACAGAACAAACTCGGTGCTGCAGGCAATCCTGAGAATGCTTCCCTGAGCTATTTAGAAGCTTATTTTAAGAAATATTGGATTTTATCAGGTCAGTGAGGCAGAAAAAGCTCAGCTTGCTTGTGATGCTTCTGGAATACAAGAAATGTATCTGCACTGAAGCTTAGAGGAGCAGTGTAGGAGAGGAGATAATAAGGAAAAACGGCTGGACGAGGGAAAAACAATTAAAATCTCATGCTCCTAACCCTCAGCCCGAAATAAGGTCCTGCTGGAGTGCTACTCAACATAGATTGTCTTTGAAGGGTATCACGGCGGTGAAGAGCACCAGTGTCGGAGCCAGACAAGTCTGCAGGTGAAGCCTGACTCTGTAATGACCCAACACGGGGATCTTTGCAAGTTATTTAACTTCTCTAAGCCTGAGATACTGCAAAGTGAAAATGGAGATAATATTACTTGCTTCACAGTGTTATGTGAGCATTAAATGAAGTACTATTAGAATGCTTGTCACAAACGGGTTCAGTAAATATTGCTCCTATTGTGATAGGGAGCATAAAGCAATTAAGACAAAATTTGGAAGAAAAATTTCTACTCATCTTTGAAGATGAAACTAATCTTGTTTTAATTTTTTTAACTTCTTATTTTGAGCTAAGTATAGACTCATATGACATTGTAAGAAATAATACAGCGAGATCCCAGTTTACAGTATCTTGACTCAGTTTACTCAGTTTAGAGTACACTTTCCTTGACCTCTGGTAACCACTAGATAGCTCTCCACTTCTATGATTTGGTAATTTTAAGAATGTTATATAAATGGAATCATATGGTTTACAACCATTTGGTATTGGCTTTTTTTTTTACACATCGTAATTTTGTGGACACTCATCTAGATTTTTTTTGTGTATCAATAGTTCGTTCCTTCAGTAGTACTGAATACCTTGCTCAGTAGTTGCTGAGTAGTACTTCAAGATATGGGTGTACCCCAGTTAGTTTAACTGTTCACCCATTGAAGAATTTCAGGGTTGTTTTGGCTGTTATGAATAAAGGCCTGTACACATTTGTTCACAGGCTTTTGTGTTAATCTGGGATAAATGCCCAGGAGTGCAGTTGCTAGATCATATGGTAATTGCATGTTAGTTTTTAAAAGAACTGCCAAATTGTTTTCCACAGGGGCTGTACTGTTTTACATTTACACCAGCAATGTATGAGTGATTTGGTTTCTCTGCAACTTTGGTGTCTATTTTTAATTTTAGCCATTCTGATAGGTGTGTGATGACATCTCTTTTATTTTCATTTACATTTCCAAAATGGCTAATGATGTTGAACATCTTTCCATGTGTTTATTTACCATCTGCTTATCCTCTTTGGTCAAATGTCTTTTTATGCCCTTTTTCCATTTTTAAAAATTTGAGTTGTTGGTTTTATTACTGATGAGTTTTGAGAATTCTTTATATATTCCAGATATGAGTACTTTGTCAAATAGGTGGTTTGCAAATATTTTCTCCTACTCTAACTTGCCTTTTCATTCTCTTAACAGCTTGTATAAAGAAAAGGAATTTAACTTTGATGAAGGTCTAACATCAATTTTTCCTTTTATGGATCATGGTGATAGGTCTAAGTAATCCTTGCCTTGCCATGGTTCCTTAAGATTTTCTTCTGGATTTTTAATAAAATACTATCGCTTTACATTTTACATTTTTTAAAATATTTTATCTATTTACCTGACAGACAGAGACCACAAATAGGCAGAGAGGCAGGCAGAGAGAGAGGAAGGGAAGCAGGCTCCCCACCGAGCAGAGAGCCGGATGTGGCTCAATCCCAGGACCCTGGGACCACGACCCGAGCCGAAGGCAGAGGTCCCAACCCAGTGAGCCACCCAGGCGCCCTACATTTTACATTTAAATCCATGACCCATTTAAGTTAATTATGTCCAATTGTTTCAGCATCATTTGTTGAAAAGTTTATCTTTCCTCTATTGAATTACCTATATTACCTTTGAACCTTTGTCCACAATCTATCAGGCATACATATTTGGGTTCCAGTGCCTTGGAACCCAGGCATTTCTGGGTTCTCTCTTGTTTTCCATTGTTCTATTTGCCAATACTACACAGTCTTGATTACTGTAGCCATGTAATAAGTCTTAAAATTGAGTAGACTATTTGCTCCTCATTCTTGTTTTTCAAAATTATTCTAGCTCCTTTGCCTTTCCATATAAATTGTAAAATAGTCTTGTCTCCTCTGGATCTACAGAAGTCTTTCTGGGACTTTGGTAGAAGCTGTATTAAACCTACATATCAATGTGGGGAAGAACTGACATTTTCGCTGTGTTGAGTCTTAGAATCCATGAACCCAATATGTCTCTCAATTTATTTTGATCTTTGATTTCTTTCATCAGCATTCTGTAATTTTTAGCATTTAAGTCCTGTATATGTTTTGTTAGATTTATACTTTAGTGTGTCATTTTTCTAGTGATCATATGTGGTGTTATATTTTAAATTTCATTTCATATAATCATTGCTAGTGTAATAATATTTGTGTGTTTATCTTGTAGCCAGTTACCTCACTGAACCTATTTACTAGTTCTAGGAGAATTTTGTAGATTCCTTGGTATTTTCTACCTAGACAATCATGTCATCTTCATATAGGGTCTTAAATTTGCCTTTTCTGTGTATACATCTTTTATTTCTTTTTCTTGCCTTACTGCACTGGCTGGAACTTCCAGCACTATATTCAATGCGAGTGGTGAATGTTTTGTCCCAGTTTTGGGGGAAAGTGTTTAGGTATTTTTCCATTAACTATAATGTTGTTGCAGGGTTTTTTGTAGATGCTCTATCAAGTTGAGGAAGCTCCCCTCTATTCCTGTGTTCCTGAGAATTTTTACCATAAATTGATGATGAATTTTGGCCAATTCCCTTTCTGTATTGATTATTATGTTCATTTGATTTTTTCCCTTTAATCTGATAATATGGTAATTATACTGATTTTTGAAGATTTTATTAATTAACTTATTTATTTGAGAGAGAGAGAGAGCAGGGGGAATAAGAGGGAGAGAGAATCTTGAGCAGACTCTGCATTGAGCATGGAGCCTGATGCAGGGCTTGGTCTCATGACTCTGAGATCATGACCTGAGCTGAAACCAAGAGTCAGAGGCTTAACCAACTGAGCCA
>PISX010006079.1:53732-101092 GCA_004024625.1 Mellivora capensis | reverse complement strand
AATCTCTTCCAGTCCTGTCCATGTTGCTACAAAAGTTGGGTATTCATCCTTTCTGATGGAGGCATAATACTCCATAGTGTATATGGACCACATCTTCCTTATCCATTCGTCCGTTGAAGGGCATCTTGGTTCTTTCCACAGTTTGGCGACCGTGGCCATTGCTGCTATAAACATTGGGGTACAGATGGCCCTTCTTTTCCCTACATCTGTATCTTTGGGGTAAATACCCAGTAGTGCAATTGCAGGGTCATAGGGAAGCTCTATTTTTAATTTCTTAAGGAATCTCCACACTGTTCTCCAAAGTGGCTGCACCAACTTGCATTCCCACCAACAGTGTAAGAGGGTTCCCCTTTCTCCACATCCTCTCCAACACACGTTCTTTCCTGTCTTGCTAATTTTGGCCATTCTAACTGGTGTAAGGTGGTATCTCAATGTGGTTTTAATTTGAATCTTCCTGATGGCTAGTGATGATGAACATTTTTTCATGTGTCTCTTAGCCATTCTTTTTTGTTAGAAGTTCCTGACACTGTAATGAATTAGAATATCAATGTTATTTTCCTTCCTGTTTCAATAATCTCTTTTTTTTAATGGCTGGGTTTCGTATTTGCTCTGGGAACTTCTTAGCCAGTGGGTGGCGCCATAATACCGAAGTACTGCTTTGTTCCTGTTTCATTGTGTTGTTACTCATTTTTAGTACTTAGGTAAGTAATACCATGGTGTGGCATTTCCCTTAAATTCACCAATCTTTACTTGAAAAGTTTCTGCCTTTTTGAGAAGTGTGAGGGGGCTGGGGTTGTGAGTTAGAAACTGAAATTAGGGACTGTTACTATTTTTCTGGTTACATTTCCATTTGTTTTCTACCCATGATTATTTGTAACAGTTGCTTGGTAGTTCTCTTTACATTCATCTGATGCCATGACAAATGACTATATCTTAAGCAGAGGAAGCAAGCGAAACTGGACATAACTAAAAAAATACTTACGAAGGCATATTTTATGTTTTAGGTGTTCAGTCTGATTGTCTTACAGTTTCTGCTTGGTCCAAGGACCTAATTTACATTTGGTGTAAATAATATCCTTGTCTGTGTATTCTGCATCTTTAATGGGGTAAAACGATGTGAAGTTTCAGTTTTGTTCCTTATATAAGTGTTTATCATACATAGCTTAGGGTTGAGATGTGAATCTTCTGTGTTCATGTTCTGTGAGTGCCAGGCTATTTACAGTTTAAACTTTCCTTTTAAGTAGTTTCATTAAAAACATTTTTTAAATATAGAAAATTAAATGTGTACTAAAATATTTTCCTCTAGTTTTTAATTATAAGAGGCTTAAAGGTTAATAAATTACTTTTTAAATCATTAGCCAGCAAATAAACTTCTTTTAAATAAATTATAGCCTGTATATGCAAAGAAGACTTCCTTTGTTTCTTCTTTCTTTTTCGTTTTCATTTATTTATTTATTCATTTCCTTAAAAAAAAAGTAGTATTTGCTTCAGGGGTACAGGTCTGTGAATCATCAGTCTTGCACAGTTCACAGCACTCACCATAGCACATATCCTCCCCAATGTCCACAGCCTGGGCACCCCATCCCTCCCCACCCCCTCCCCCCCAAACCCTCAGTTTGTTTCCTGAGATTAAGAGTCCCTTATGGTTTGTCTCCCTCCCTGGTCTCGTCTTTTTTCATTTTTTTCCCCTCCCTTCTGCCCATGACCCCTCCCCCCTCCCCCTGCCTCTCAAATTCCTCATATCAGAGAGATCATATGATAATTGCTTTTCTCTGATTGACTTATTTCACTTAGCATAATACCTTCTAGTTCATCCATATGGTTGCAAGTGGCAAGATTTCGTTTTTTGATGGCTGCATAGTACATTGCATCTTCTTTATCCATTCATCTGTTGATGGATATCTAGGTTCTTTCCATAGATTGGCTAGTATGGATATTGCTGCTATAAACATTCAGGTACCTATGGCTTTTCAGATCACTACATTTGTATCTTTAGGGCAAATACCAAGTAGTGTGATTGCTGGGTCATAGGGTAGCTCCATTTTCAACTTTTTGAGGAGTCTCCGTACTGTTTTCCAGAGTGGCTTCACCAGCTTGCATTCCCACCAACAGTGAGGGTTTCCCCTTTCTCTGCTCCTTGCCAACATCTGTCCTTTCTTGACTGGTTTATTTGAGCCATTCTGGCTGGTGTGAGGTAGTATCTCACTGTGGTTTTGATTTGTATTTCCCTGATGCTGAGTGATGTTGAGAAGTTTTTCATTGTCTTTTGGGCATCTGGATGTCTTCTTTGCAGAAATGTCTGTTCATGTCTTTTCCCATTTCTTGGTTGAATTATTTGTTCTTTGGGTGATGAATTTGATAAATTCTTTATAGATTTTGGATCCTAGCCCTTTATCTGATATGACATTTGCAGGTATCTTCTCCCATTCTGTCAGTTGTCTTTTGGTTTTGTTGACTGTTTCCTTTGCTGTGCAAAAGCTTTTGATCTTGATGAAGTCCCAATAGTTTATTTTTGCCCTTGCTTCCCTTGCCTTTGGTGATGTTTCTAGGAAGAAGTTGCTGTGGGTGAGTCAAAGAGGTTGCGACTTATGTTCTCAAAGATTTTGATGGATTCCTGTCTCACACTGAGGTCTTTCATGCATTTTGAGTTGATTTTTGTGTGGTGTAAGGAAATGGTCCAGTTTCATTCTTCTGCATGTGGCTGTCCAATTCTCCCAGCACCATTTGCTAAAGAGACTATCTTTTTTCCATTGGACATTCTTTCTTGCTTTGTCAAGGATTAGTTGACGGGTTGAGGGTCCATTTCTAGGCTCTCTATTCTGTTCCATTGATCTATGTGTCTATTTCTGTGCCAGTACCATACTGTCTTGATGATTACAGCTTTGTAATAGAGCCTGAAATCTGGAATTGTGATGCTGCCTACTTTGCTCTTCTTTTTTAACATTCCTCTGGCTATTCAAGATCTTTTCTGGTTCCATAGAGATTTTAGGATTATTTGTCCATTTCTTTGAAAAATATTGGTGATATTTTGATAAGGATTGCATTAAATGTGTAGATTGCTTTTGGTAGCATAGACATTTTTACAGTATTTGTTCTTCCAATCCATGAGCATGGAATGTTTTTCCATTTCTTTGTGTCTTACTCAGTTTCTTTTATGAGTACTTTATAGTTTTCTGAGTACAGATTCTTTGCCTCCTTGGTTAGGTTTAATCCTAGGTATCATATGGTTTTGGTGCAATTGTAAATGGGATCGGCTCTTTAATTTCCCTTTCTTCTGTCTTGCTCTTGGTGTATAGACATGCAACTGATTTCTGTGCATTGATTTTATATCCTGACACTTTACTGAATTCCTGTATGAGTTCTAGCAGTTTTAGAGTGGAGTCTTTTGGGTTTTCCTCATAAAGTATCATATCATCTGCAAAGACTGAGAGTTTGACTTCTTTGCCGATTCAGATGATTTTTTTCTTTTTGTTGCCTGATTGCTGAAGCTAGGAGTTCTAGTACTATGTTGAATAGCAGTGGTGATAGTGGACATCCCTGCTGTGTTCCTGACCTTAGGGGAAAAGCTCTCAGTTTTCTTCCATTGAGAATGATATTCACTGTGGGTTTTTTCATAGATGGGTTTGATGATATTGAGGTATGTATCCTCTATCCCTACACTTTGAAGAGTTTTGATCAAGTTTGAGTTGGATCTTTGATCAAGAAAGGATGCTGTACTATGTCAAATGATTTTTCAGCATCTATTGAGAGTATCATATGATTCTTGTTCTTTCTTTTATTGATGTATTGTATCACATTGATTGATTTGTGGATGTTGAACCAACTTTGCAGCCCTGGAATAAATCCCACTTGGTCGTGATCCTATTGGCTAGTATTTTGATGAAAATTTCTGTATCCTTGTTCATCAAGGATATTGGTCTGCAATTCTCCTTTTTGGTGGGATCTTTGTCTGGTTTTGGGATCAAGGTAATGCTGGCTTCATAAAATGAGTTTGGAAGTTTTCCTTCCATTTCTATTTTTTGGAACAGTTTCAGGAGAATAGGTGTTAATTCTTCTTTATACGTTTAGTAGAATTCCCCTGGGAAGCCGTCTGGCCCTGGGCTCTTGTTTGTTGGGAGATTTTTGATGACTGCTTCAGTCTCCTTACTGATTATGGGTCTGTTTACGTTTTCCTATTTCTTCCTGGTTCAGTTGTGGTAGTTTATATGTCTCTAGGAATGCATCCATTTCTTCCAGATTGCCATATTTGCTGGCATATAGTTGCTCATAATATGTTCTTATAACTGTATTTTTTTGGTGTTGGTTGTGATCTCTCCTCTTTCGTTCATGATTTTTATTTTTTTGGGTCCTTTCTCTTTTCTTTTTGACAAATCTGGCCAGGGGTTTATCAATCTTACTAATTCTTTCAAAGAACCAGCTCCTAGTTTCGTTGATTTGTTCCATTGTTCTTTTGGTTTCTATTTCATTGATTTCTGGTCTGATCTTTATTATTTATCTTCTCTTTTTGGGTTTAGGCTTTCTTTGCTCTTTCTCTAGCTCCTTTAGGTGCAGGGTTAGGTTGTGTACTTGAGACCTTTCTGGTTTCTTGAGAAAGGCTTGTATTGCTATACATGTTCCTCTCAGGACTGCCTTTGCTGCATCCCAATGATTCTAAACAGTTGTGTTTTCATTTTCATTTGTTTCCATGAATTTTTTCAAATCTTCTTTGATTTCCTGGTTGACCCATTCATTCTTTAGTCAGATGCTCTTTAACCTCCATGTATTTGAGTTCTTTCCATTCTTCCTCTTGTGATTGAGCTCTAGCTTCAGAGCATTGTGGTCTGAAAATATGCAGGGAATGATCCCAATCTTTTGGTATTGGTTGAGACCTGATTTGTTATCCTGGGTGTTATCTATTCTGGAGAATGTTCCATGTGCACTAGAGAAGAAGGTGTATTCTGTTGCCTTGGGATGGAATGTTCTGAATATATCTGTGATTTCCATCTGGTCCGATCTGTCATTTAAGGCCTTTATTTCCTTGTTGATCTTTTGTTTAGATGATCTGTCCATTTCAGTGAGGGAGGTGTTAAAGTCCCCTACTATTATTATATTATTGTTGATGTATTTCTTTGACTTTTTTTTTGTTTGTTTTTTAAAGATTTTATTTATTTATTTGGCAGAGATCACAAGTAGCCAGAGAGGAAGGCAGAGAGAGAGGAGGAAGCAGGCTCCCTGCTGAGCAGAGAGACTGATGTGGGGTTCGAACCCAGGGCCCTGGGATCACAATCTGAGCTGAAGGCAGAGGTCTTAACCCACTGAACCACCCAGGCGCCCCTGATTTTTGTTATTAATTGGTTTATATAAGTGGCTTCTCCCATATTAGGGGCATAGATATTTAAAATTGTTAGATCTTCTTGTTGGACAGATCGTTTATGTATGATTTGGTGTCCTTCTTCATCTGCCAGTAGAGTCTTTGGGTTAAAAATCTAATTTATCTGATATAGGGATTGCCACCCTGCCTTGCTTTTGATGTCCATTAGCATGGTAAATTATTTTACACTCCCTCACTTTAAATCTGGAGGTGTCTTTGGGTCTAAAATGAGTTTCTTGCAGATAGCATATTGATAGGTCTTACTTTTTAATCCATTCTGAAACCCTGTTTCTTTTGATTGGGGCATCTAGCCCATTTATATTCAGAGTAACTGTTGAAAGATATGAATTTAGTGCCATTGTATTGCCCATAAGGTGACTGTTACTGTATATTGTCTCTGTTCCTTTCTGGTCCACTACTTTTTGGCTCTCTCTTTGCTTAGAGGACCCCTTTCAATATTTCCTGTAGGGCTGGTTTGGTATTTGCAAATTCTTTTTATGTTTGTCCTGGATGCATTTTATCTCTCCTTGTATTTTCAGTGACTGCCTAGCTGGATATAGTATTCTTGGCTGCATATTTTTCTTGTTTAGTGCTCTGAATATATCATGCCAGTCCTGTCTGGCCTGCCAGGTCTCTGTGGATAGGTCTGCTGCCAATCTTTCTACTGCCACATGTTACAGACCTCTTGTCCAGAGCTGCTTTCAGGATTTTCTCTTTGTCACTGAGACTTGTAAGTTTTACTATTAGATGACAGGGTGTTTACATATTTTTATTGATTTTGAGGGGGATTTCTCTTAGACTGGTGAATGGAACAGCACCACACACTTGATTTTGGTTGTATTTTGGTCTGTTAGAAAAAACTTCTTCCCAAAATTTTAAAGAAAGAATATCTTATATATATCCAGAAGTAAGGGTAAATGTGATGAAGGGATGGAATATGACTGTAAAGATGAAAATTACAAAGATTCTAAAAATGGAATTGATAAGAAGTTGGTTGAAAAAAGAAAAAGAGGAAAGAATGTGATGAGGCTGGAGACTAGAACAAAGCCATGCACTAGATTTAGGGTATATTTTGATCTGTTAGGAGAAACTGTATCCCAAAATTTTAAAGAAAGAAAATCTATATGTATACACAAAATAAGGTTAAATACAATGAAGGGATAGAATATGACTATAACAATGAAAATTTAAAAAGACTTTTAGGGGCGCCTGGGTGGCTGAGTGGGTTAAAGCCTCTGCCTTCAGCTCAGGTCATGATCCCAGGGTCCTGGGATCAAGCCCCGCATCGGACTCTCTGCTCAGCAAGGAGACTGCTTCCTCCTCTCTCTCTGCCTGCCTCTCTGCCTACTTGTGATCTCTATCTGTCAAATAAATAAATAAAATCTTAAAAAAAAAGACTTTTAAAAAGGTATTGATAAGATAAAATAGGTGAAAAACACTAAAATAAGAAAGAGGAAAAATTTAAAAAATAGAATAAGAAAAAATAAAATAAAAAAAAAAATTTAACTTTGAAGGACTAAGGAGTCATGGGAAAAAAGCCATGAATTCTATGTGTTGCTTTCCCCTAGTTCTGAATTTCCATATTTCTGAGTGATCGATTTCTCAGAAATCAATTAGCTTTGGAGGTCGGAAATGACAATGGTGGCCTCCTAATCTCCGCCTGGAGGAGCCGAGAGCTTGGCGCCGCACTCATCAGTGCGCCCTCAGAGAAAAGCACTTAGTCCCTCCCGTCTCCCTGGTCTCCGGCTGTGCTCCAACCTCACCCAGCCTGTGACCAAGCATTTCTGTCTCTGGTGCACAGTGCCATTTGGAGTCTCCAAACCCAGCAGATTCCTGCCTCCAGAGGAGGAAGATAAGTCTCCCCACTTGTGGGGTCGCTGCTTGAAGAGCAGTGGCCCGACTGTGCTATGGATCACAGTCTAAAGTAACCCCGAGCTGAGAGCCCACTCCTCAGTTCTGTCTTTGCAGCTGGCTTCCTGGCACCGATACCTGGGAGCTCTGCCACCCTCAGACACCCCCAGTCTTTCTGTGACCCCAAGGGACCTGAGACCATACTGTCCCCATGAGGGCTCCACCTTAGCCTCTATAGTGATGTCCCTCAGTAGAGCAGATTTCTAAAAGTTCTGATTTTGTGCTCTGTTGCTCTACTGCTTGCCGGGAGCTGGCCCCTCCATCCGCAGTCTATTTTCCCATCTCCTCGGATTCACTTCTCCACACACTACCTTCCAGAAAGTGGTTGATTTTTTGTTCCTAGAATTGGTGCTCTTCTTCTCTTTGATTTCCTGTTAGGTTTGTAGCTGTTCAGAATGATTTGATTCTATCTAGCTGAACTCCCAACAATATTTAGATTTTCTACTCCTCTGCCATCTTGCCATCTTGCTCCTCACTCAAAGAAAACTTCCTTTAAGGGGAAAATGAACCTTGGTATGTTTGGTTTTCTTTCTTTCTTTTTTTTTTTTTTTAATTTATTTATTTGTCAGAGAGGGAGGGAGAGAGAGAGAGCAAGCACAGGCAGACAGAGTGGCAGGCAGAGGCAGAGGGAGAAGCAGGCTCCCCGCCGAGCAAGGAGCCTAATGTGGGACTTGATCCCAGGACGCTGGGATCATGACCTGAGCCGAAGGCAGCCGCTTAACCAACTGAGCCACCCAGGCATCCCTGTTTGGTTTTCAAATACATGAAGGTATTGGATTTCTAGCGCTGAGGCCAAGATATTTTAACTTTTTCTTTTCCCTGATTCACTGTTGGCACTATTTTGCTGTATTATCAGTTGATATATAGAGTTGTTTAAAAAGTCTTTCTTATTTAGTCATGATAGAGACACCATTTTATTAATACCAAGTTATGATTTTTCTGCGTATGAATGGTTGATAACCATAGATTGAAAAGTGCTTATTCTTCACTCTCATCATTATTTCTTCTTGTTTTTGTAATAAACAATTTTTTAAAAACTTTCCTTAATAGGAGTGATTATAAAATGAAATGTCTTTAGATTTTCAGCAGTGTTGCCTTCAGTGATCAAAATCACAAATTTTCTTCCTAAAGATGATTTCCTCTATAAAATAAAAATAAGTGGTTGGGTTAGCATTCACAGCTGAGGCTATTTTTTGCTTTTATAATTTTCTCCTCTGTGGAAATGAATCTTAAGGGTGTAGGTAGCCTATGTCACAAGTTATCAAATAACTGAATCAAATTCACTTTAGTGCTTACTTGGTTTCAATCAGGATTTTGGCTGTAATATGTGGGAAGTGATATTCATCCCTTCCACATCCTGCCTCAGTCCAGGATGCAGTGAAAAAAGACAGTGCCGACTGGCAGTCAATGCCAACTAGGAAGCTCTAGGGGCACATGTAGCTTTTGGCTGAAATTTTATTTATCTCTATGTTCTGGTAAAGCAGGAAAAAAAAAAAGGAACACATGTCCTTGTTTAAGATAATCCATTATAGATGGAAATGAAAGATAGGATTCTTCACTTTTCTCAAATTTGATTAGGATACACACTGTTCTTACCCATATCTTGCTTCTTTCCTCCTTGCCTAGTACCCAGGCTTGTCTGCACCCAGGTCCTGGATGGTCATGATGATGCCTGGAATGCCCATTGTGATTCTCTCTTTCTAGCAAAAACTGGTTTATCAAGTTCTGTCTCAAGATCTTCCTTGTCCCTGGGGCCTCCCTGGCCCTCCCTTCCACATAGGTCCCTCCTGACTGACCATCCTTATAAGTGATGTGGTATTGGGCTAGGAGGCAGCTGATCTTTTCAATTAAAAAGGATTGGGAGTGGGGTGCCTGGGTGGCTTAGTTGCTTAAGAGCCTGCCTTCAGCTCAGGTCATGATCTCGAGGTGCTGAGACTGCTCCTGTGGTGGGCTCCCTGCTCACTGGGGAGTCTGCTTCTCCCTCTATCTTTGCCCCCCTCTCCCACACCAGCTCATGTGCTGTCTCTCTCAAATAAATAAAATCTTTAAAAAAATAAAAATAAAAAGGACCAGGAGTTTGGGAATGGAGTTGGAAGATCTGTGTATGCATGTTTGTATTATAATCTGCCTGTCCTTGGGCAAACGAGTTATGTCTTCTCTGAACCTGGTTCCTTCATCTGTAAAGCCCACCTCACAGGGAAGTTGTGAGGAATGAATGAAGTAATTCCAGCAAAAGGTGCTTTGTACATGTTATTGGTGATGTTGGTGCTGTTTGATTACAGTGTTAAACTTCAGTCATTTTTACATACAAAATTTTATAAAAACTTTTGATTTTCACCTAGAAACATTATGATCAGTGAAATGCCAGGCATAAATGGACAACCAGGTTGTGATTTTATTTATTTGAAGTACCAAGACATGTCAGATTCATGGAGAAGAAAGTAGAATGGTGATTACCAGGGGCTGGAACAGGAGGGAATGTTTAACAGAGTATCTGAGATGTTGAAATAGTTCTGGAGATTGGTCATTGCTATGCTTGCATAATACTGAATGTATTTGATGCAATGAATTGTACACTTAAAAATGGTTAAAATGGTAAACATTGTGTTATGTATATTTTTAACACAATAAAAAAACAAAACAAAATAAGAAATTTGGTGTTCATAGCAGCACTAGTCACAATAGCCAAATGGTGGAGAGAATGTTATAAAAAAAGAGAATGTTAAAAAAAAAAAGAGAATATCATCAGCCATAGAAAGGAATAAGGTACTACTACATGTTATAATGTGGATGAACCTTCAAAATATCATACTAAGTGAAAGAAGTCAGATGTAAAAGGTCATATATCATGATCCCACTTGTATGAAATATCCAAAATAAGTAAATTCATAGAGACAGCAGAATGGTGGTTGCCATAGTCTTGAGGGTGGGGGAGGAGGGAATGAATAATTGCATATCGGGAATAACATTTTATTTTGGAGTGACGAAAATGTTTTGGAGATAGAGGTGATAGTTGTACAACATTGCGAATGTGAGAAATGCCACTAAATTGTCCACTATAAAATGGTTATTTTATGTTGTTTGACTATCACCTCAGTGAAACAAATACTTATCCTATTACTGCTTTTGGATTATACCTTTGGGTGGAAAGATCTAGGGGTTTTGCTGGCCCTAAACTTGGTATCAGCTTCATTATTTCATTATCAGAGAAGTTAATGTAATTTTATGTTATGCCTGGTTATATTTCTCTAGTTTAGGGGAGAAATGTTCCTAGGACATACCTTTAGAAGTATATCTTCTTCATATGATGTCTTATTCATGTGTAAAAGAAATTGTTATTGTACTCTGGGTTTCCTGTAGGGACCTAAACACATTTTCTGATTTGTAATCAGATTCTTGGTACAAGAATTTCCTGAACCCACACACTTTAAATATGTACTGCCAATAATGGCTGATAATGCCGATAAGGGCTGAGTGAGATCCTGCCAAACTGACTCTCCTTCAGAAAACTAGTATAAACTTCAAAGGAGTAGCTACTTGAAGGTCCCAGGAATGAACAGAAGTAGGAGGATGCTGGTGAGGAGTCAACAGGCAGAAGGCAAATGGCTTATGGTGCCCTGTTTTCAAAATTTTTAAGTTCTGGGGAGTTGTAATCAATGGCATGTGGTGCTGGGTGGAGGGGGACCTACAGTGCTTCTGGCATAGGAAACTAGAAGACTGATGGCTGGGCCAACTACCACTGTCAGGGAGTGGGGCGAGGTGATCTTGGAAAGAAAACATGAGAGAGAGGATCCCAATTCCTATTTGCCCAAAGTTCTGGTTGACCCTTGGATATGTTCACATGTGTGAAGCAAACAAAGCAGTTTAGAGCAAAGAAAAAAAGTTGACCTGAAATTGGAGCTGTAATACAAGAAACGGAGTTTGCCTTCTAATCCGGTTAATTGGAAAAGTTAACTGCTTCATTTCCAAAGAAACAGCATTCATTGGAGAAAGATAAGAGAATTCAGTGTTTTTTTTTTTTTTTAAAGATATATTTGAGAGAGAGAGAAAACATGTGTGAGGGGGGAGAGTCAGAGGGAGAAGGAGAAAGAGAGAAGCAGACTCACCTCTCAGTGTAGAGCCCACATGGGGCTCAATCCCATGATCCATGAGATCACAACCTGAGCTGAAACCATGAGTCATATGCTTAGCCGATTGAGCCATCCAGGTGCCCTGAGAATCTGGTATTTTCATAACATAATATTTTATGCTGTACAGATGATAATCCAAAATTACCTAATGTAAGAAGAACCAGGAAATTCTGACCCATTCTCCAAAGTAAAGGTTGGCTAACTTTTTCGCTGAAGGGCTTGATAGCTAATATTTTAGGCTTTGTGGACTACATATGGTCTCTGTAGAATACTCATATGTGTTGTGTTTTTTTTTTCCACCAATCCTTCAAAAATTTGAAAAACCATTTTTAGCTCGTGGGCCATACAAAAACATACACAAAAGAGGGTGTGGGATGGATTTGCCCTATGGGCTATAGTTTCTCAACCCATGCTTTAAAGAAAGAATAATCAACCAAAACTAACCTTTGAGATTTCTTCGATGATTAGATTAAAGAGATAAAGACTTTAAAGCATCTCTTAAAACTATTCTCAATGACGTAAAAGAATATATGCTTGTTATAAATAAAAAAGAGGCATAGAAATAGAAACAATACAAAAGAATCATAGAAATTGGAGAGCTAAAAAAATAAAACCATTTGAAAAATTCCCTGGAGGGAATTAATATCAGAATGGAGAAAGAAAAAAAGAACCCATGAACTTGAAGACAGATCAATGGATATTGTCTAATCTTTTAAGAGAAGAAGGAAAAAAATTTGGAAAACAGTTGAACAAGAGTCTCAGGGACTTGTTAAATAATATCATCTTTAGGTGTTATCTAAGAAGGAGAGGAAAATCTGAGGAGAAAATGACCAGAAAATTCCCAAATTTGCTAAAAAGCTTAACTTTACTGACTCATGATGTAGGAAAACAACTTAAGTAAAAAAAAATTATATATATATGTATATATATATATATTTATACACACACACATAAAGGCAGTCATGTTTTATTTTTTATTTTTATTTTTTTAAAGATTTTAT
This sequence comes from Mellivora capensis, assembly GCA_004024625.1. NCBI lineage: Eukaryota > Metazoa > Chordata > Mammalia > Carnivora > Mustelidae > Mellivora > Mellivora capensis. The sequence continues at coordinate 88,700 of PISX010006079.1, read as the reverse complement.
TTATTTATTTGACAGACAGAGATCACAAGTAGGCAGGCAGAGAGAGAAGAAGGAAGCAGGCTCCCTGCTGAGCAGAGAGCCCAATGCGGGGCTCGATCCCAGGACCCTGAGATCCTGACCTGAGCCAAAGGCAGAGGCTTTAACCCACTGAGCCACCCAGGCACTCCAAGGCAGTCATGTTTTAAAAATCATAGTCAAGCTTTTGAAAGCAAAAAAAATATGAGAAAAAGGAGGAATTATATAGAGAGAAATAATTGATTTAATATCTGACTTCTTGTAGGAATATGTAGAGGCCAGAGAAAGTGGAATAACATCTTTAAAGTGCTAAAAAGAGTCATCAAGAATTCTACCTGGAAAAGAAAAAAAAATCCATCAAGAATGAGGGCAGCGTGGGGGGTCTGGGTGGCTCATTCAGTGGTTAAGTATGTGCCTTTAGCTGAGGTCATGATCCCAGAGTCCTGGGATGGAGCCCCACACTGGGTTCCCTGCTCAGTGGAGAGCCTGCTTTTCCCTCTCCCTCTGCCCAACCCACCTCCCCCTACCCTGCTTGTGCTTGTGCTCTCTCTCTCTTTACCTGTCTATCTCAAATAAATTAATAAAACATTTTTTAAAAGAAGAATGAGGGCAAAATGGTGACATTTTTGGGTGAAAGACATCTAAGAGAATTTGTTGCTAGCACATATGAATTGTAAGAGAAATGCAAAAGGAAGTTTTGCAGTCTAAAGAGAAGTGATACTAAATGGAGCATGGATGGAATGAGAAGCCCTCAAAATGATAAACAATTGTAAATATAAAATCTTTTTTGGATTTTTCCCATTTCAATTCTTTATAATAAATTTGTCTGTTTAAAATAAGTAAATAAAAAACCCTACATTGTTTCATGGGGTTTATAATATAGGTGAATGTACTAATACAACAATTTAGTATTAACGTGGGAAGGGATAATGGATCTAAATAGTTGCAAAATGTTTGCATTTTATTTAAAGTTATACAGTGTTAGTTCTCAGTAACTTCTAAGTTCTAATGCAAAAATTAAGAATGTGTATTGTAATTCCTAGAGAAAAAAAAAGACTTATATAAAAAAGCCAAAAGAAGAATTAACATGGAATTCTAAAATTATTTAAATAACTTTGAGGGCAAGAAAGGAAAAATAAAGAAGGAAAAACAGAAGGGATAGAGAATAAATAATTAAACGGTAGGCCAAAACTCAACCATATTAATATTACATTAAAAATTAGTGGACTAAATACTCTAATTAAAGGGCAGAGAATGTCAGACTGATTTAAAAAAAGAAGGAGGGACGCCTGGGTGGCTCAGTTGGTTAAGCGGCTGCCTTTGGCTCAGGTCATGATCCCAGCGTCCTGGGATCGAGTCCCACATCCGGCTCCTTGCTCGGCGGGGAGCCTGCTTCTCCCTCTGCCTCTGCCTGCCACTCTGTCTGCCTGTGCTCGCTCATTCTCTCTCTCTCTCTGACAAATAAATAAAATCTTAAAAAAAAAAATAAAAAAAATAAAAAAAGAAGGAAAACTCATGATGTGACTTAAATGTAGTCATATAGGTTGAAAGCAAATGAATGAAAAAAGTATACCATGAAATAGTAAGCACAAGAAGGCTGCAATGTCTGTATTTATGGTAGATAACTTCATTTCCAGCCAAGAGTATTATCAGAGATAAAAGGAGACCTTTCTTAATGACTAAAGCATTCATTTATCAAGAATACACTGCAGTCATAAATATGTATGTTCCTACGAGCAGACTTCAAAATGCGTGAAGAAAAAGTTGACAGAATTAAAGAGAAGCACTCATTCATGATATAAAACACCCAAAAAATATGAAATAAAAGGGAATTTCTCAATGTTAAAGTTATCTGAGAAACACTATAGCTTACATCATACTCAATGCTGAATGACTAAACATTTTCCTTCTAAGATCAGGAATAAGATAAGACAAACACATTAGCCATTTTGCATCTCCATGGTATTGGAGGCTTAAGCAAGGGCAATCAGGCAAGAAAAAGATATAAAAGGTATCCAGATTGTAAAGGAAGAGGTAAAACTATCACTTTTTACAGATGTATAATATCATATATGGAAAATTCTAAGGAATCCAGTAACTACTAGAACAAATGAACTCAGGAAGGTTGCAGTTGCAGGATGCCAAATTAATGTATAAAAATCAATTGCATTTCCAAACACAAGTGATGAACAATCTGAAAGTGAAATTAAGGAGACAATTCCATTTACAATAGCATCAAAAAGAATACAACAGGAATAAATCCCAGGAAATGCAAGACTGTTAAATTGAAATCTACAAAACATTGTTGAAAGAAACTAAAGATCTGATGAAATGGAAAGACATTTCATATTGAAAACATTTATGGGCATACATAAAAGGCATACAGGAGCCACCTTAAATGACCCAAACTGAAAAAATTTGAGCAGCTCATTGTGTTGATTTAGATTATAACTCAAGTGTAAAGTAAACATTCATGAGTCCATATTGATTTAATGATTGAAAAAATAAATAGGGAAAACAGGCAAATCTCTCGTGCAGAGGAATTTGAAATAATTTATATAGGTACTCTGCCTTCAAGGAGAAGGAGCCTAACTCCCTCCTCCCTTAAGTGTGGGCTGTATATGGTGATTTCCTTCCAAAGACTACAGTTGGAAGGGGATAAAATAATAACTTTACAATGGAGCAACCTGACAAACACATTAGCCAGGAGACCAAGGTCAACATCACCAGTAATAAATTGTTGAAATTATGTACCATTGATATGATGCAATGAAAATGTCACTTTACCTCTGACAATTTGCAACAGAGGGACATCCTGCAAAATATCTGATTTTTGAATTTTCAAGGTTATCAAAAACAAGAAAAATCTGAGGAGCTTAAGTAGACATGACAAATAAAAGTAATGTTTTCTGTGTGGGATCCTGGAACAACAACAAAAAAGGATATCAGGTAAAAACTAAAGAAATTTGAATAAACTATGGGACTTAGTAATGTATCATTACTAGTTCATTTGATTATAACAAGTGTACCATACTAATAAAGAAATTAGTCATAGGGGAAACTGGGTGTGCAATATATGGAAACCCTGTATTATCTTCTCAATCTTTCTCTTAATCTAAAAAACAATCTAAAACTGTTCTTAAAAGTAATGTCTAATGTAGTTAGCTGTGGATACAATGATTCTTGAGAGTGTGTGTCACCTCCTTTTGGGGAGAGGGTGAAGTCTTTGTATAAAAGATAGCAGAATCTTATTAGATGGAAGCAGAGTAGTTTTTCAGTTTCTCGAATGGCAAAATGTATGTGGAAGGATAAATATGGAAGGTGGATTAGAAAAATGGGTGGACTATGGTAGTTTAATGCTTCATCTTTATCTTCATCATTTAACGCTTCATCTCCAAATGCATCTTTTGCCCTGTTTCATGATCTTGACCCTGTAAACATCTCCTTTGCCTATTGATGCAACGTTAGGCTTTGCCGATAGAGGGTGGTAGAGGTATGCTGTGAGGCAAGAGCCGCAAGAAGGCACCTCACTTCCGTTTTCTGGTTTTCCTTTCTTCACTGAGCACAGGAATCAGTGAATTGGTGTGTGGGATAATACAGTTTCACTTCGGGAAGCCTGGGTGGCTTGGTCGGTTTAGCCGCTGCCTTTGGCTCAGGTCAAGATCCCAGGGTCCTGGGATGGAGCCCCGCATGGGGCTCCTTGCTGCGTGGGAGCCTGCTTTTCCCTCTGCCTCTGCCTGCTGCTCCCCCTGCTTGTGCTCGCGCGCGCTCGCTCTCTCTCTCTCTGACAAATAAATAAATAAAATCTTATAAACAAAACAAAAACCAAAAACTTAAAAAAAAAAAACCAAAAACAACAAACCAACTTCCCCTTCGGCCGCCCTGACTGGCCAGCTCCAGCTTTGCACTCAGTCCGTGTCTGCTCACCTGGCAGCCAATTCCACCGCAGCTTTAGCTTTCCCAAGGTACAAAGCCAGCTCCAGCCTCCTTTCTTTTCTGGCCATGCTGGGCCACTTCTATGCACCAGCCTTGGACCATGCTCTTTGGTAAGGGGCCAGACATCTGCCAGCCAGTATCTGCCTCAAGTTGTTTGAAGCCAGCTGCCTCCCTTCCCCCCTTTCCACCCCAGGGCAGACCACATCTTTTCCTTCCCGAACCATTCATTTATTCATTCATTTATCCATCACTTACTAGGTGCCAGGAAGTGTTCTAATAAACATTTGTGTAGACACAATCAAAACTAAAAGCCAATGCTTTAATCACAAGGATGGCAGAGCTACAAAAGAATGTGCAATTTTGACAAGTCACTTATGCTAAAGTCAGAGCCATGGAAGGGAAGGAGTGGGACCATTGGACCTGGGGTAGGGGAGTTTGTGCAAAGTCTCTGAAATTTGAACCTCCAGATTTCCTGGATTTCAGGCCAGCAGAGAGAGGAGCTCTCTCATGCTAGAGAACAGCTGCCCTTTGCAAACAATTTATCTGAGGTTGATGCTTGGCAGGGTTAAGCTTGTCCTCATCAGGATCTGTTTCTTTGACCTCTCATTGCCTCCACACCAGTAACAAAGATTAGGTCTCATCAGAGTTTCACCAGAGAAGTTCAGTTTCTGCCCTGAGAGGAAACTATTCACTGAAGGACTTGCGGTTTCTGAGTAACATGCACTGGCATGATCCAGGGGAAGGTGTGTGAAGATGGATTTTGAGAGTGTTGGGTGGAGGAGAGTACAATAAGGTAGAGTAGGAGAGAATTAGCTGGGAATATTCTTCAAATCAGGATTTAACATCTTGGCAAGAACACTCAGGAATGAGACACTGTACGTATTCCTACTAAGTTTTAATATTAGGCTTCTAACATGTTTATAAGGATTGGTCAAACATAGACTAGATTTGTATTCTTTGAGAATATGGGAAGTTCTCCATCTAATAGCCTTAGGTCATAATCAGTCATTGCACCATGGAGTTCACACTGAACTGAATGAAAGAAAAGATAATATTTCAAGAAGAATCAATGTGTCAGTTATCATGGACAAAAATCATGAACACTATCAAGATACTATAAACCTAGTCCCAAAATATGAGGTTAATTATTGCATGCACCTTTGGGATGGATGCAAAGAATTTGAAGTCTCTATCAAATAAACTGGTCCTTAGCAGGAGGATGCAGTTGTCTTAATGCCTCGTAGATTTGGGAAACCATGTTTACTTGTTAGGGTTGAAGATGAATACTTCTGTGATGAGGTTGCAATGGCTTCCTATTATCTTTTAATCTTTGTATTAGCAAAACTACCACGTCAGTTAATAGGCTATGGTCAGGCTATTTTAAATAACTTTATTCTTAAATTTAACACACTCTTATTAGAAATGCTTTGGTATCAATACAATAAAAATATGCTGGTTTCTCCCCCGCACTGAATTGTGTCAAGTAACTGGAAAAGTTAAGCATTTTTTCTCCCTAGCTTTTTTGGGATTTTTTTCACAAACGATGACTACTGCTTATTCACATGGCTTAATATGGCTATAATTATAATTTTTGGAGTCTCAGGAAAAAAGGAACAAAATACCGAGAAGAGAAGTTGGCAAATGTTTCTTAGTTTTTTCTTCAAAGGATGTTTAGGTAGATGATGATACACCTCTCAGATAACTTTTTTCCCCAGTTTCGCCATTCTCATCCTTAAAGCTGAAAATTTAAAAAACAATAGAGAGTTATAAAAGGAGAGCTTTAGTTTTCACTCTAAATGACCATTTCATAGAATGCAGGAAAGTTTGAAACATACCTCAGATGATTTTATCCAACAATGTGAGCATTGTTTTAGTAGCACAAAAAGATAGTAGAAATAATAAGCTATGGTTAACTAGGGCTGAAGCAGGTTCAGAACTAGAAGGAACCTATTTCTATAAAGATTAGAAAAATTAGTAGGGCAAACACAGTATAAATTGAGTAAGTATAGGATTAGTGTGCAACTGCACTATTAGCCTTAGACACATTCCTATACATCAATGACCATGTTCTGTTCCTATTTCTGAGCTATGCACTACTAAAAATAAAAAAGGCATTGACATAAACTTTAATTCATGGTTATCGTTTAAGTCATCAAACTTGGTTATCCCGGGGGCTCCATCCTTTGATATAGAATGACAAAAACATTTTTCTTTGTGAGTCAAAAAATGTGAACCCAGTTAATAAGAGCTGGAGTAATTATAAAATTATGTCTTCATCAGGATATAAGTATACTTTCAAGTGATAATATATCTTTTGAGCATATGCCACTGCTAGTGATAAATATGATGTTGAAACCATTTTTTAAAACATAGATTTAGAATTTGTAATACTCCTCCAAAGTTCTGGTATCATGCCCTTAATACTTAGGATATCATAGTACAGCTGCCTGGGTCATGTTCCAAAAGTTGAAAGATGCTTTCAAGGCACTGATCGTTGTATTCATGTATAAATATGGCTCAAGAGCCAGCTGTTTAACTGACTGCAAGATTTCATTTAATGAAAAAAATAAAAAAAAAGGGAGGACTCTTTCTCTCATTTTCCAGCCATTTAATTAGTTGTCTATTAACAAATGAAATGATCTCATCTCTGAGGTGCTCTTTTTCATAAATATGAGAAGGGATGGGGGATCCAATACTGTAACAAGACTATGATTGTTGTTGTTGTTGTTATTCTACTTATATGAAATATTTTCATTTAAATGAAGTCAAGGAGCATTCTTTCCTCTGGAATCTTATGGGGAATGGTCATTTCTAACGTCAGGGTCAAGAATATTTCCTTGAATTTAGGACCAGCTGAGAGAATGTCCTTTACTCTGTAGCCAGGAGGATGGTCTCTGTTGCTGGGAGATGCTGGATGGTGGAGCCTGAGGAGAGGACTGTACTTCCACAGCAGGAGGTGAACTGGTGGCAAAAGGCAAGGCTTTATGTTTTCTACTCTTGGATTTTATGGACCTCTACCTTGATCATCCCAAAAATGAGAGCGGGGGAAAGTCCATTTTAAGAGACTTTTTAAAGGTCTCTCTCTCTCTCTCTCTTTTTTAAAGATTTTATTTATTTATTTGACAGATGGAGATCACAGCAGGCAGAGAGAGAGAGGAGGAAGCAGGCTCCCTGCTGAGCAGAGAGCCCGATGCGGGGCTCAATCCCAGGATCCTGGGATCATGACCCGAGCGAAGGGAGAGGCTTTAACCCACTGAGCCACCCAGGTGCCCCTTAAAGGTCTCTTTTAAGGCAGTTATTCCTTACAGTTATTCCTCAATTTGAGATTCAGTAAATCAGGCACAGCCTTTGTGCTATAGACAATTCGTTGAAGTTCTTGAAGGACATCCTAGATGTGCACATCCTCGGGAGTGAGGGTGTGTGGTAGCTCACTGTCCAATTTCTTAAGGGAAGAAAATGAATTCTAGAGTGTCAGAGTCTGCTATTTTTTTCTTTAGGCCTATGGTAGGTAGATGGTGTGAGTTTCAAGTAGAAGTTTGGGGCCTGAGCATGTTGGCAATAGGAAGGGTTGGCAGGTAAAAAACCTGGGCCATCAGCTCTTCTTTATATTTCTGCTTTCTGCTCTTTTCTGATCTTCACCTCCTTCCCCCACAGCAATTCAGACATGTAGTTTTGGCTGGTTGAACTTGGTGGAGGAGAGCTTGCCTCCTTACTCTCAGCATTCCTTGGCTCCTAATGATTGCCACAGGTTTGCAGTTTTAACACCAGTAGCATAGGAATCCCTCGGAGCTGAGGTTCCCTACCTCTATCATCCTAAAATGCTGCAGACGTATCTAAAAGGGGTGAATAGAGCTAGAAGGAATAGAAGAGTAGGTTGGTGAGGACTAACTACCAAAGAAAGCCAGCTGCCTAGTTGGTGGGGATAGTAGTAGAGTCCCAGTAAAGCTTACTGGGACCACTCATTGGTGGCTGTGCCAGGCATTGAGCTATACTTTAGAAAACGACCCTGTTATATTTACATTAGCAGATGGACATAACTTTGCTGAATTTTCTTGTCATGTCTAAACCTGTTCAAAGGTTTTGACTAAGACATATGGACTTCCAGGCTTCACTTTTCAACCTCTTTCTTCCTTTTCTGTGCTCTTTTCCAAGTTCAAAATTGCTGTTATATAAGACTTTCATAACAACATTTACACTAAGAGACTTATTATGCCTACCAAGAGTATTTTATCAGGGGACCTCAAGCTTGAATGAAGGAATTTATTGAAATGATGGATTTTTCAAGTATCAAAAAACATTTTTGGGGTGTTGGGGGAGACGCTTAACCTACACGGTGCTTATGGAATTGAACTGCACAGGTGGCTATCTGTTCTATGTATATGGATGCCTCCTGAGGCCGAGGGCATATGTCAATATGATATGCTTATTTTAAAAAACCCCTTAGAAAAATATCAGCTCTGTAATCCATGCACTGAATTTGAAAACAGGATTGTAAAACAATATCATGATGAAAGGCAAATAATTTGGAGCATTCTATTTGTAATATGCTTTGATTGATAGTATGGAACTTTGTATTGTTACTTTGTCTGGAAAAGGTCTTCCTGTTTTCATTATTTTAGTTCAGTGGCATGATTAGTGTTGTCTGGAAATGTTAGTCACTTCCTGTCCTTTTCTATGGGGTAAATGTGTTGACATGGGTAGGGGAGAAGGAATAAAGGAATTTGATGGGAGATGACTAACATCCAAGTTCAAAAATGGAAGGTTTTATGGTAGGTAATGTTACTGCTCTTGACCATAATCAGTGTGATTCTCTTTTCTAAGTCTACCATGTTGTTGTTTTAAAAATGAATTTAAGATGCAAAATTTGATCAGCAAACAAAATTCATTCTCAAAACGGAGAGGAACGTTTAGTTTTAGCAGGTTTTCATTGTGGGGACACATCACTCAACTCTGATTGAGGAAGATAACTGTACACTTGCCAAGAGGTTAGAAATTCCTCAGATAATTATTTCAGTGTATGCCTAATTTAACTATCCAAAAGAATGGAAGAAGTTGATTTAATTATATTATTGGCAGCCCCAAATTGAGCTTATCGATTGCAGAAGAACCCTTACTGAACTGTGCAAGTACTTCCACACTTCTACAGAATTATCCAGTTCTGCTTGCTGAATTAGCTGGGTCTTGACATTTATTGCTTTTTAACAAGAATCCTTCCATTAGAAACACTTAAAATTTACCATCCCATGCATACACCCAGAATCTGTATGTCTGGATAATTTATGTTGGTCTTTAGCTAAGGTTAAGTACAGCTATTATAATTGATTTTGTCAGAATCTTCTTTATTTTTTTTTTTTTTTTGTAAATGAGGAGTAGAATACAATGTTCAAGTGGTAATAAGGAATTTAACCAATGAGCTATCACTTTTGTAGAAAAAAATGTTATTTTCCATTTAATGCTAAACAAGCTAGATAGCTATAAAACTATAGAGAATGAGAAATATGAGTCTGTAGAAAATGGAAAAAAATTGCTAAGTTCAGGAAGACTATGGAAAGATAAATGTTACAGATAATTAAAATAAATTGACATTCTGTTTTAAAATGTAGAAAAATTAAGGAAATAAAGTTAGTTTAACTTTAATAAAGTCAGTTTAAACTACTTTTAAAGTAACTTTAAGCTACTTTCATAGTTTAAACTATGAAAGTATAGAGAAACAAGATATAGCAAAGTAATAAAATATCACACTGAAAATAAAATTTGTTTCTTTTTTTTTTCTTGCAAAATTAAGGCAACTTGTTAATTTAGGTAAGAAGTTTAAACAACAAAAAGGTACAAACAATTAGCTGGCATCACTTTCTGGTGGGAAAAGACATGATGTAGATGATTCAACATATTAGTGATCCAAATACATTCACAAATAGTACCACACTGTGACAGAAGACAAATTTCAAGTTTCTAAGGTCAATCAATGCACTATCCAAATAAGACAACAGTTGTTTTTTCATTTCTATCTTTCCAAGTGACTTAATCACTTTAGTTACGGTGACAGTAATTCAGGTCATCATGAATTAAAAAAAAACCCAAAACCCTTAGCTTGTGTTAGTCTATGAGGTGGTCAATAAAGCTGAAAGCAAGAGGGTTTGTTAAGGCAAAAGGAAGATTGTCACATGATTAAACAGCAGTGGCAAGCCTTGTCATTCTCATTACCTGTTAAGGACGGGTCCTCAGTCCCATCTCCAGCGATCTGAACGTCAAGTGGAGAATGAACTGGATTGCCTAAGCTTTCTTCTTGCTCTTTCCGGGATATGGAATTTTTGTGGGGAGATTTGTGGTTTGCGTTTTCATAGGGATTAACTTCTGCTCTCTTTCTAGGAAGCGGTGTTGGTGTGGCAGGCTGGTAAACCTGACTGTAGGGAGCTATGGGATGGTAGGATGGCTTCTCAGCGTCCTCTTCATCCTCCTCCTCCTGATCAATCACAACCAGCTCGGCATGGATGATCCCATCATACCCTGTCAGAAGCTTCTTTTCTTCTTCATTGTCTTCTGCCTGCTGATACCCCATGAAAATCATTGTCACAGGTTCTGAACCAGCCATAGCAGAAGGCAGGGAATGAACGATATTATATCTAATATCTTCCTCATCCTCCTGGCAAGCAGGAGAAGAATCCTGGTGTTTTGACTTCCCAGCTAGCGCTTCACTGGGACTCAGTCTTGCCTCTGGAGAAGCTGCATATTTGTCCTGGATCGCATTGGATTCTTCCCAAGGAGTCATCAGCCTCCTTTGTAGGGTGTGGGGCATCTCCTCAGCTTGTTGAGTCATTGATCGGGGTTGAGGTATGGGCCGAACGGGGCTGACATGATTGAAGCTGTTGCCCCTCCCCTCTGAAAGCCCATTGTCCAGATTGTGTACGGATTCATTCATATCATTACCCAGTCCGTTAGCTTTCATCTTTATCCTTTCTTGAAAGTTTGGTCCAGGAGTTACCTTCTCCCTCTGTGGAGTCGTAGGCCTGCAGAATGGATTGGCATAGACTGGCTCGTGATACTCTGTTGGGGATTTAGAGTTTCTCTCGGAGGCTTGTCTCAAAAGTTCCTCCACCTCAACTGGGGCCAGGCCATCAGTGCCATTGTACAGTGCACTGTGATTAGAGCTTACTGCATATACTGACTTTTGCCCATCGTCGTAAACTTTTATTCCTGTACCTTTAAAGTCATCTGAGGGGAGAGGTATTGAAGACAGGACTGTGCTTTCTCCAGTTTTCAAGTCTTTTTCAACTTTAATTTCCATGGCATACAAAGCTGTTGAGAGAGAAATTTGATCTCTGATTAAGTTAAAATTTTCTCTTCAAAAGTATAGCCTGCTTTCACAGTGTGTTTTTATGCTAAATATACTCTTTGATATTCTTTTATGTGAGATGTTGTTGTCTGTTTTTAAAACTTTTGATTGCATTAGTTGTGTAATGGCCAACATGGTAATGACATAGGTCTTTATGTAATGATGTGTGGGATGACTGAGAAATGGGATTGAAAAGCTGGTTGGAGAAGAGAAGCTGATGATTCCAAACAGTAAGGATCAAAATATTCTATTTGTAAGTGATAAATCCGACAAGACAGATTATACTCTTACATTATTCAATGGGAGGAATCAGACCTCTTTGTTAGTTAGGAGGAATATGTAGCACTAGGCATTGCAACAGGTAAAAGGCCTAGCACAGTATATTTTATTAAGTTACATCCTTGCTGTGTGGGCCAGCAGCCCACTGAAATTATAGAGGAGTGTTCTAAAGTTTCCACAGCAGGGAGCTTGTTTAAGTGTAGAACAGCTATTGAAGAGGGAGGAGGGAGGTAAGAATCACATGCTTCTCCTTCTGCCTTTTTTTTTTTTTTTTTTTTTTTCTGTTTCTTTCGCTCCAATTTTCAAGTAGGGGGGAAAATAGAGCAATATCAGCTGAACTGAAAACAACTGAACTGGAGAGCGCTGGGTAGTAGAGCTCTGCTGCATGGCCCAGGCAAATTCCTTATGACTGGAGTTTTAAGAGCTAATAGGAATCTGGGCCAAATTGCAATGTGGCAGTGCTTACTTCCATTGTGACCTCCCACCTCCCTTTCTGGACCCATCTCAGATTCCATACCTCCTCCTCAGTAGCTTCTGTCCTGTATAAAAACATACATCTTGGCCTTCCCTAACTACCCAACTAAAACTGCAACCCACCTCCACGAGGGCACGGGGCACAGATTATTGCTGTTTTATTCACTCCGGGATTCCTAGTGCAAGAACTGAGCTTGCCATGCAGTACATGGTCACTAAATATTTGTTGAATATTTAAATGAATGACTGTTCCCTGCATGTGGAGTGTGGCTTCTTTTTCTAATCTAAACTTCAAAGGTTCCCTCCCTGCCCCCAGACAAGCCTTCATTTTGTCTGGAGGCTTTGAAGTATGTTTTATAAAAATCACTCCCACATGGGGGTAAATCATATCTAAAGTTTCCAAGGTGATATTTTTATTTTCATAAAGGATCTTAGTAATCCAAGAGAGTGTCTACTAGGTGGAGTACTTGGGGAGAGAGATTTTTGAGCAGGGGAGCTTTGTTTTTAAGAGTTTGTCCCTTTCAAGTCTTGACCTTCTTTGTCTCTACCTAGTTTGCATAAATACTGCAACCCCTTTATCCCTACCAATGCAAGTGACTCAAATACCTCTTGGAACTTTGTAAAATGGACCATTGCTTCACCTGAAGCATCAGATGTCTTAGCAAGTTGCTAATATCTGACATTGTAAAATCTGAATTTGAGAACCTGCGTTTGGATACAGATTATTCATATACCTTTTCTGTTTTGTTCATCATCTCCTATTCCTTCATTTCTTTCCTTCCTTAATCTGGAAGGCACGTAGGATTTTGGAAGGTCAGGGATATTAGCATAGATGTCTTCAATTGACTCTGTAAAATTAATATTAATTCAAAATACATTTAGGATATATAATAATGAGAAAAATTTCTGTGAGTTTATTTAAAAATGTCATAGTTAGCCATAGAATAGAATGCTTGAAAACATACCTTCTGATGTTTCTTCCTTTTCCACCTTCACAGACTATAAGAAAAAAGAATCCTCCATGATTAATACAGTTCAAAACATAAATTCTAAATGTGGATATAGTTTAAAGAATTATATACTATTTGTGGACTCATTCTGGGAGGAGCTCATAGTTTAAATGTTAATGCTCACCTTTATTATGTCTTCTGTTGTCCTCTCAACTGATTTTAGTTTCTTTAAAATTGCCTCTTCATTGGTTGAGATTTGGAGCTCAGCCTTTTCAAGATCTTGGATTTCTTTCTCAAGTCTGACAACAGAAAGATATGCTTTTCATTGCTTAAGGCAGTACAAATGCAGAGTTCCCAAATATATTTTCTCTATATACACACTTTCCTTGGAATACTGCATGTAAATATCTGGGTACCTTTTAAGAACACAGCATCACACCGACCACCTTATTTAGTACATATAAGGGACATAACACCTGTCTTTGATTTAACAATTTTTAATTCAAGTCAAAACAAAAAATTTTTCTGACAAAGGGAATTCTTAGGTAAAGTATTTGAACCTTGCCTTACTTTCTTTATTGCAATTACTAATGTTATGTCCAAGTAATTAGAGAAATTTCTTTTATAAAGAGACTTAAGTTTAAAGTTGAACCAAAAGGAATGGTTCATTGGTAGTTATTATGTAGCTTACCAATTTTTCTTACCTAAGTCTCCATATAAATTATTTGGAGAAAGCATTATACTTACTTTTTTCTAACCAATCAACACTTGATAAGACTATAATGTTTAGAATTGGTTTAATAATCAAAATTATCACTTCAAAACCCTGCATATCCTACCACTGAAAACGACATCTCCTTTCAATTTTACAGTTTCCTAAGAATTGTGCCATATTAGAATGAGTAGGGTAGAGAGATGAGAAATGGACAAAACCTAGGGTAGTGGGCTCAGTTTCTGCTGTTTATAGAGACTACATTTTCTGGAGGAAAAAAAAAAAGGCACACATGGCCCGATGAAATGTAAGGGAACTTATAAGGACAAAGAACCAGACATTTGAAATTGGACTGTCGCAAATATTCTGAGCTGGAATCTTTTTTTTTTTTTTAAAAGATTTTATTTATTTATTTGACAGAGATCACAACTAGGCAGAGAAGCAGTCAGAGAGAGAGGTGGAAGCAGGCTCCCCGCTGCGCAGAGAGCCCGACGCAGGGCTCCATCCCAGGACCCTGGGATCATGACCTGAGACGAAGGCAGAGGTTTTAACTCACTGAGCCACCCAGGCGCCCCCTGAGCTGGAATCTTGACCAGAGTGCAGCTGCATATCTGATTCAAGTTAACATCGGGGTGCATTGTCATGACTTCTGTCCTGTATAAAAACATACAGGCACTGGCACTCATGAAGTTAGTAAGGCTGACCCTTGGCTACCACGACATATGCATAGTTTCTCAGCCAAATGGCCTAAACTCCAACGTCAGCTGCCTCTGGGGAGGCTGATTAGGTAGAGCAACTAGTCCAGGAGGTGAGAGCCACGGGTATTCGCATGTGCTATGAAAATTGTCAGTTTTCTTGACTTCCTTCTTTAAGATGATTATGGATCTGGGAGTTCAAAAATCTTGTGCTATTGTCACATCAATAATAGATGAAGATATGGTCTGATTGACTATTCTCCTACTCATTGCTTGAGTTTCAAAATTCTGACTTTCCTGCTGCCTTTGGCCATTGGTGGTTGGCTATTTGTAACTAAGGAAGATTTCTCATATATCATAGAACTCCAGGTGAAATGCAGTACTTTTGTTTTCTTAGAAGTTACTGAGGTGTGATTGTTATCCTATAGATCTATGGAATAGAACAGAGAACTCAGAAATAGACTCTCGACTTTATGGTCAACTGATCTTCAAGAAAGCAGGAAAGAATATCTAATGGAAAAAAGTCTCTTCAAAGATATTGGACAAGTTGGACAGCCACATGTAGAAGACTGAAACTGGGCCATTTTCTTATACCATACACAAAGATAAACTCAAAATGGATGAAAGACCTAAATATGAGACAGGAATCCATCAAAATCCTAGAGGAGAACATAGGCAGCAACATCTATGACCTCGGCTGTAGCAACTTCTTGCTAGTCATATCTCCAAAGGAAGAGAAACAGAAGCAAAATGAACTACTGGAACTTCATCAAGATAAAAAGCTTTTGCACGGCAAAGGAAATAGTTGACAAAACCAAAAGACAACTTACCAAACGGGAGAAGATATTTGCAGATGTCTTATCAGATAAAGGGCGAGTATCCAAGATCTATAAAGAACTTATCAAACTCAGCACCCCAAAACCAAATAATCTAGTCAAGAAATGGGCAGAAGACACGAACAGACATTTCTCCAAAGAAGATACAAAAATGACCGGCAGACACAAGAAAAAAATCTCAAAATCACTCAGCACCAGGGAAATACAAATCAAAACCACAGTGAGATACCACTTCAATCTTGTCAGAATGGTTAAAATGAACAAGTCAGGAAACAACAAATGTTGGTGGGGATGCAGAGAAAGGGGAGCCCTCCTGTACTATTGGTGGGAATGCAAGCTGGTGCAGCCACTCTAGAAAACAGGATGGAGTTTCCTTAAGATATTAAAAATAGAGCTACCCTATGACCCAGCAATTGCACTACTAGGTATTTACCCCAGAGATACAAACGTAGTGATCTAAAGGGGCATCTGCACCCCAGTGTTATAGGAGCAATGTCTATAATAGCCAAACTGTGGAAAGGGCCCCGATTTCCACTGACGGATGGATAAAGAAGATGTGGTATATTATATAAGGGAATATTACTCAGTCACCAAAAAAGATGAAATCTCACCTTTTACATCAACGTGGATGGAACTGGAGGGTACTATGCTAAGTGAAATAAGTCAATCAGAGAAAGACAATTATCATATGGTTTCACTCCTATGTAGAATTTAAGAAACAAAGCAGAGGATCATAGGGGAAGGGGAGGAAAATAAAATAACATGAAGTCATAGAGGGAGACGAACCATAAGAGACTCAACTATAGGAAAAAAACAGGGTTGCAGGGATGGGGTAACTGCATGATAGGCATTAAGGAGGGCACGTGACGTAATGAACACTCAGTATTATATGCAATGGATGATGATATCTGAAGTCTATATTAGAAACTAATGATACATTATATGTTAACTGATTGAATTTAAATAAATTTTTATTAAAAAAATCTATCTCCATCCATGGTAGCACGTCTGTCCATCAGTAGAGTTGTGGGCATGCATGTTGGTTGGGAGAATGGAAAGGTCTATACTAAAAGTGATCTGGATTATTCTGTTTCTACTCTTCATCACTTTTGGGAAGCATTTCCTTTAACCACCCTACAATGAGAATATGGCTTCTGCCTTACTTTGTACAGAAATTTGGTGAAGCCAAGAAGAGGTGATGTATATGATTGATATCAGATGTTAAGTGTTATTATGATGTAATTATTAAAGGTTTCTGCCATATGCTGTGTTTCTTTCTCCTTCTGCATCTTGTCTCACAGGCTCCTTTACCCAATAGCATGTTTGAGACAGTCTAATGAGGAGCCTTTGAGTAGAAAATGAGGCTGTTCAAATCATTGCTGCAAGTAGCTCTTGGACTGCAGGATTCACCTGTGGAACCAATGGACCAGGGTTTAAATACTGGTTCATCTTCCTTCTTACTGTGTGACCCTAGACAAGTCAGCAGACCTTGCTAAGCCTCATTGTATTCATTCATTCATTAAAAAATATTTGTTCAGCATCTATTTTGTCAACTAAAAGTAATTAACAATTAATTAGGCCAGGACTAAATTTTGTTCTGGGCCCTAGTTTTAATAATTAATTTTTATTAATTAATTAATTAATTAATTATGTCAATGGTGACATGAGAAAACAGCTAGATATAAAAGTCAGGAGCTCAAAGAAGTCTGGGTTTGATTATAAATTTGGGAGTTATTGGGGCACCTGGGTGGCTCAGTCTGTTAAGTGTCTGCCTTCTGCTCAGATCATGATCCTAGGATCCTGGGATTGAGCCCTGCATGGCGCTTCCTGCTCAGTGGTGAGTCCCTTTTCCCTCTTCCTCCACCTCTGACCCCCTGCTTGTGCTTGCTCTCTCAAATAAGTAAAATCTTAAAGGAAGTAAATCTGGGAGTTGGTATATATGGCTATCAGAATGGATAAGATTTCCTAGAAAGTCAGGGTTACCAAGGAGTGAATCCTGGAGCAATTAAGCATTTAGAGATCTGAGCAATATTACCAGTTCACAGGGTATAATAAAGAATAAAAGAAATAGCAAGTATTCAGCAAATGCTAGTTTCTTCCTGTTTCTGCCCCTTTCCATAGGAGGAGCACAGAGACAGATTCTGGATCTGTTTGGCCAATTACATCTCAGGGACTTAGAAAGACACTGGTATTTATAGTTGTTTTCCACTGTAGAGAGGCCCATGGGTAATGTAAAGAGATGTGATTTTCATGGATGTCTTTAGACTAATAAGGTAGGAGTATGAGGTTGAAGGCCTGCTAACCTCATCAAAGTATCTGCTAATGAATGTTTTTGAAGGTTTTCAAGTCACTGGGTGAAAGACGCATTAATATGAGGTTGCAGTCAGATGATACATCTGTTTATGAAAACCAAACAGAAACAAACAAACACCCTCTTTCTGTTCTTTATCATTTAGTCACAGCCAACTGTCAGTTAAATAGCATAATAAGGAAGCTTCTTGGTGCTAATTACTTCGAATCACAAGCCTCTACAGGAAATGCTTACTGATACAGAGCATTTCCTAAAATTCTCACTTCAACGCAAAACTCTATATCCCATTTTTATATGTTGATTTGTCACTTCTGTATATTATTTGTGGACAAAATAAATAACATCCAAATATAAATATTAGAGATTTGTTTCTCCAGAAAAGCTTTCTGACAGCTCACCATGCCAGTGGAAGTGATGAGAAACCCAGAAAAGAGTAACAGAGCAGGTACCTGGCTGCTGCTGGCCTCCCTCTCCCAGGGAAGGCACTATGGTAGTCTGGCAATGGAAGAAGAGGAGATCTAAGGAGCTCCATACTAGATAATGCACCAAGTTTCTGAGGATTGCCTGTTCTTAAAGAACATAAAACAAAAATTGCAGGGGGCCTGGATGGCTCAGTTGGTTAAGCGTCTGCCTTTGGCTCAGGTCATGATCCCAGGGTCGTGGGATTAGGAGCCTACTTCTCCCTCTGCCTGATGCTCCCCCCCCGATTGTGCTCTCTCTCTCTCTCTCTCTGACAAATAAGTAAAATACTAAAAAAACCTCCCAAAACAAAACAAAACAAAACAAACCCCACAAAAATTGCAGCTGGTATGTAGACACTATTTTTGTGTATATAGCACAGTGGGTCTCAACTAACAGCGATCTCCCCCCACAAGGACATCTGGCAATGCTGGAGACACGTTGGTTTTCATAACTTGAAGACCTGCTACTGGCATCTGGTCGGCGGACACCAGCGACCCTGCTAAACATCCTACGAGGTACAGAACAGTCCTTCATGACAAAGACTTCTCTGGTCCAAAGTGTCAATGGTGCTGAGGTTGAGAGAGCCTTGACAGGTGCTGGTAGGTGCTTGATACATGCTTCATAAGGGATTTTTAAAATATCCATTTCTCTGATATTTTTACTTTCTTGCCATTATTTCTCTTTTCCATATAGCTATAGTATGGAATCCAAACTAGTATTTGTTCAATAGAATTTGATCAGCCTTATTTTCATTTAAAATTACCATTTGGGTTCATTTTCTTTTCAAATTTCTCTGTATATCTATCTATGCATTTATTGATTTTCTTCTGGCTCAGTGACCATTCATAGTGAAGAAGATATTCAACCTTGATTTAAAGCTCAAAAAGAATTTGGGGCTTAAATAAGAGACTTATATTTAATCCTTTTCCAAAAGTTTTGGGTAGAGACAGAAATTTAGCAAGTATAAATGAAGTACTGGGGAAATTTGTGTGTGTATATATATCTGTGCATGTGTGTGTATATATGTGTTTATAAGCTCATCGTATTGCACACATACAAAACATACATATGTGTGTATATATGAGCTTTTAGTTTTATATATAAAAATATAAATTTATATATATGTAAAACTCTTTTGGCAAGCTTTTGGGGAGGTCAGTAGGGGATAATTTTCTAACCCTCACCTGCTTATCTCTCAGCAGGTGGGTTAGAATTTCCATAAGTGCCACCATGCCCGTCTTTAAAAGGTATTACCTTTCTGAATGGGAATTGAGCTCCCAGAAATGCTGATTCAGTTTGATGAGAAACAGGCAGGGAGAGAAAGAGAAATATCCTTCTTTGTACCTCCTGGGTTGTTAGGCGGGGCCTGATGGATGAGTTAGCCCCTCTCACGATTTCTGAGAGATGGTGGGCAGGCATCATGTGCCAATTTAGATAAGCAGAGTACATGGAAAAGGATTTGTAATGCTATCCATTATTGGAATCTTTCTTCTCCTTGCCTATTTGCTGGGAAAAAATAGGGTTATTTTCAAGAGCTCCCTAGGTGAAAGCAGGTAGCTTTCATTTCGTGCACTGTTCTAGTAATAACCTCCCTTAATCATCATAAAATAATGTCCCCAATCCAATTTCAACATGTAATTTTTTGTCTTAGAAAAAGGACAACGCATAAATGCTGGATGCATCAAGAAGGGGTTATTTCAGAAGGCAATTTTTCTGCTGCTAAGTGTCCATTTATCTCTTTCAGTTTTTGGGGCAGTTAACAAAGACTAATGACCTAATGAAGTTTGCCACTGGGGCCCAAAAGGCCAGAACTTGGGAGAGTTACATCCTACCTTCCATCATTTTATTTGCTGGTAATTATAACAACCTCTAAAATGTACTGAGTACCTACACTGTATCGGACATTGTCCTAATTAGTCCTCCCAACAACCCCCTTGAGCACCATTATTAGTTCCATTTGACAGATGAGCAAGCAGGGCACCTAGACAGGCAACTGGCCCAGAGGCTTACAGGTAGCTTGTGGCAGCACAGAATTTGAAATCAAATCTCTGCCGACAGTCTGAGCTTTTAACAACTTTCTAATTAACCACTATGGGAACAAAACTTTAAAAAGTGGATTCTTGTGAACTTAGATGCAACATTCATTTTGCAAAGCAGTGTGAAAGGATTTATTTCCTTTCATAATAAAGAGAGAGAAGATTGACACCCGAGCTGAGGTCCACCCACATGTAAAAGTATTGACTCATTACATATAAAGTTAATATTTCTGTCCTGGCCTTCATTAGGGTTACTGTGTTATACTAGGAATTTTTCTGCTTAGTGGACAGTCAGAACAGGATTAAAGTCAAGACTGACTTCCTTCCTTCCTTCCTTCCTTCCTTCCTTCCTTCTCTATCCTTTCTTTTCTTTTCTTTTTTTGGCTGCTTGAGTTTGGATTTTGGTAGAAGTTCTTAGAACAGTCTCTTTCAGAGTTTGAGGTTTCACTCAATGTAGGCACTTTATAGAGAGCCTTTCTTTTTTCGAGAACAAAACTATTGTTCAAAGTCATAGGTCTTAAATAAACGCTGGTTGGTGTAATTTGATTATAAAGCTGCAGTTTGAAGGTAATCACTGATGCTATGTTTGAAATTAAGTTTATGACTGGCTTTAGCCAGATACTTTGAAAGGACTGATGACCTGTTTGCCTCTTGGGAGCCCATGCTGTCTTATTAAAAGCAAGTACTGCACCCAAAGAGCACCCCACGATCACTTCTCTGGGATGGTGTGAATCAGCAGAACTTCAGCCAGGTTGTGCTACTGCTGTTATACCTCTGAAACCAGCTGATGGACGTGCTAGGAACACCTCACCAGCCCCACCCCAAGCTAGACAAAGAAGGATCCAGTTTCTTTTGGGACTCACAGGCTCTCAGAATGTGTTTGCTTCCAGCAGATGTTGAATGCATCCTGGAGTGGTGAGCAGTTGTAATCTTTGACTCTTCCCTTGGGCTGCAGATTCTCTTTCCTTTCTTTCCCACAGAATCTTGGGAGAACAGCAGGTGGCTGGTGGCTTACCTACATTTGTGACTATTTTGTGGGAAGGTCTACTTTTTTGTTTTCACTTCTACCCATGGAAACAAGAAAGTGAACCCAAAGTTAACCAAAGCTAACACACTTGGTGTACTTACTCAGCCCAACCAAGTTTCAGTTTTCTTATTTAGTGAATCTTATTTAGTGAATCATAATTTCTTATTTAGTGAATTCACAAAAGGTTGTCTTTGGGTGAATGGAATCCTGTTTATAAGCCCCTAGCACAGGGTGCAACATGGAAGAATAAGCTGGTAATGTAGTAGTTAGCCCTTTCTCTTCTTACTCTGCTAGGGAGAGGAGGACCACCTAAGACAACCCCAATAAAAAAAGAAAACCTACCAGGTCCGTTTGGGTATGTGATCTTCAACTTTAATATCAATGATTTTGAAGCAAGTGTGGGTTTACTAATGCTCCAGGGACACACCTGTCTTTAAAAATACAGTTCTAGACAGAAAACCAAAATAATACTCCAGCATTATTAGAATTTTCATAATCTTTATGGGGAAGGTGTCTATTTAACAAATGTTATCTATTTTATAAATGAGATAATAGGTCAGTCTGTTTTGACAACCTGCTAATTCCCCCTCACCCCAATCCATTTCTCCTGTTCTTTTTAGTAATAGAACACCTTGAGTTTTCTGTCTCTCTCCAGCTATCCTGCCATTTCCGGGTCTCTTTTGCATTTAAATGGTGCCATGTGACTAAATTCTGGCTAATAGGATATTAGCAGAAGTGGCCTCTGCAATTTTCAGGTCATATCTTTAAAATAGAACTGTTTGCCCTCCATTTATTCTCTCCTTCCTACAATGGAATGTGAACATGGTGATGGAGAGCTGTCTTTGGCCATCCAATCATGGGCATCGGTTAGGAAGCAAAACAAGGAGACAGAAAGAAACAGGGTCTCTCTATCATTTATCATCTCACAGGACATTGCTTCTCCTCTTCCCTTGCTGAAATTATTATGGGTGTGAGAGAAATGAACTTTTTAGTCTTGTTTAAGCCATTGCTTTTATGGAATCTTTTACAGCATCAAAACCAGTATACTAAATATCGCATTGCCTTATGGGGATGAATCTTTGAGTCACCACTTGGATGAGATTTTTCCATATTTTTTCTTTGATTTGCAAAATTACTCATTAGTGCCTTGCATTTCTGGTACTTAGCCAGTGAAAATAGAAAAATAAATCAGCTTTGTGCATAGCGGTTAAGGAATTTATAAGTTTCTAGACGATCTATCAAATCTGACATGGTTTATGTGGACTATAGCTAGTTATTATTGAATGGCTAAGGTTTACAATGAAAAAAAAGAAAGATCTTTTTACTTATTTTTTAACCATAACTCAGTTCAATGTATAGCTTTGGAATCGTGACAGATGCTATTGAGTATATGTAGACGATGACTTTAACCCGGTAATCTTGATTGCAGTGTGTTGGTCATATGTAACGGACATATAAGAGATTACTAATGGATCAGAGGTTAAAGATATTTTATCTTGATAGTTTGCTTCATGTTATTATCAAACTATATTTTCTCATAAAATTGAGAACATGTAGTCTAGTAGCAGGTGCGTTTCTTTGTTTTATTTTTAAAGACTAGGGCTCTGGTAAATTTCATCGAACATTTAACACACTGTTTAAAAGCACTTACTACATGTCAGGCACATTTTATTCACCAAACTGAAATAAAAGTATATCAAAAAAGATGAAGAATACTTCTCTGCACAGGCATAGGACAAGAATTGCCTTATAATCAGCCTTTGCCAAAAGGCATGGGTCTAATAAGGAAGAGCTAACCCACCAGTGCAAATAATCACATGCTATGGGTAAGCATGCCAGAGAATTAAAGGGCATTTGGCATATGACTCCCAGTTTGCCCTGAGCCAGATCTGTTGCCTCTAATCCCAAGCATTTAAGAACAGGAGGAGCACTACAACACAGCAACTCCAAGATAACAAGAGGCAGAGAGCTAGCCCAGCAGTGAGACTGAGAAAGTATTAGTCTGCTCTGATAATTGGGAAGAGAGCAGATGTTTAGAAAAGCTGAATAATTTATAGTTACATGCGAGCAGCTTTTGCATTGGTGAATCTCATCTCCTAATATAACTTGGTAAATATTAATAATTATCTCATGGGCAGATGATACTGATTTGAAACTGCCATGTAAGCAGGTAATGTTAGAAGATAATTCAGTAGAAAAGCAAACCCTCTTAATCAGAATCATATTTTGTAAATTAAGGGTTTCATTTGCCACGAAAAATAAGAAACCAAACTGGTTTTCAGGGAATCAGCCACTTTCATGTGCAGATTACAAACATAATTTTCAAATTAATGCAAATAAATGCACGCTCTGGAGGTTGGTGTGGTATGGCAGATTGGTTAGTTATGGGCTTCTTGAATGTTCTGGTAGGACAGAAACTGGATGTGTGGCTTTTAATTAGAGCCTGTAAAGATCCTTGTTGCACGTGCAAAACACTTAATAAGAGTTAAATAATTTGAATAATAATTCAAATTGACCTCTCCATAGGTGTAATGAGTTTCCCAAGAGACCTTCAAATACTGTTATCACCAGGTCATGGCAAGTTAGCTGCAAATAGGCTTAACCACGATTTGGGGAATCTTTCTTCTTAAAAAAAAAAAAAAAGTTGTAGGAGAAAATATTTTTAGTGAATAAACTACTTGTAACCATATTATGAAATGCCAAAACATATCCAATGATGTATACAGCCACTGACTCTCTCTACTCAGAAATAATGACTGGCTTTGTGTCTTGCAACCCTTAGCCTTTGCCCCCCACAGTATTATAGAGCAGCCATGAATAATCGTTTTTGCTTTGCTTTTAGTATGAATTGTTCATATTTGATACCAAGAACAGGACTCTATTATTTGAAGACCAATAAATATAATTTCCAACCTTAATATAACATAGAATAACCAATAGGGATCAGTTTGCCAGGGGTGGTCTAAATGGACTAAACGACACTTGCTTCATGGCAGACAAAAGATGCTTTCCGAGGGTTGTGGTGTGGAAGCTTTCTGAGCTGATAAATTTAGCCAAGGGGTTACAGCTGGGGTGGGGGACACTCTTGGGCCATGGGAGGGCTATGCCCTTTGGTAGCACGTTATACAAAAGGCTCTCTGCTTTTGAACATTCTTTATGACCATGACCTGAAGGATGGATCACTGAAACCAACTGCCCTCCCACTTTCTTCTTTGTTCATTTACTCTTTTCCTCCTTCTTGACTCATGTCAACATGGCCAAAGTTTTATGACATCCATACTAATGGTTTTAAATTTGTGTTTCAAGTTACTGAATGTTGTTTTGAATGAAATAATTAATGTAAAATCACTTTGAAAAGTTAAAAGATCTAAAGAGAGGTAAATGTAGATAATAGTTGCTTTGATGCACTTATTATTCTCAATCTCCTCTAGAAGATAAAGATAGGTTCAAAGTGGGGGCTTCTCTATAGATGTTTATTGACCTGATCGAGAACAAGCAGAGTGAGTCATGATGGAATGGGTCTGGAGTCAGAAAGATCTATGTGTGACTCATGGCTTGACTGTTATTAGGTTTACAGCTTTCTGTGTTTTAGTGTCCTTATATGTGAAATAACGCCAATCAGACTTCCCCCAGAGAATTGTCACTCTCAGAAAATTCTTAGGACATAATATGTGCTTCATAAAGGGTAGCTGTTATTATTGAACTTCAGTGGAGTGGTATTATTCTAGTGTACATTTTGGCCTACCACAGTGGGGGACTATTTATTCTATGTGAATTTAACCCTTATTTCTACTAACCTATGAATGAGACTGGCAGGTGTGAACAACGGAGAAGTCTAGGAGGTGGGGGATAAGGAAATAAAAGAGCATATGTAAGAGGGGAAGGGTGAGAAAGTGAAGTGATGGTGAGCCATCAACAGTGACCTCAAAAACCAGAGGTATGACTATCATGTAATTTTGCCCTTGACTCAAGATAGTTGGGTCTTATTCTTCTTTATTTTTTAAAGATTTTCAAGGCTTTCCTTTTTAGTTGCTTAGTGTTTAAGTCATTGTGTAGTCTTTAGCTGGTCCCTTTCATAGTTGGTATTTTCAAGTCTGGCCATCCATTCAGCCAACTATCCATCCACTCATCATGCATATTTTTCCATTCATTATTAAATATGTAGTCACAGGTATTCCTACTATGTGCTAGGCATTGTACTAGGCTTTCTCTGGTGGGGGTTGGGGATAGATTTCTTCCTTTTTATTTACTTATTTATGTATTTATTTTTGCTGGAAATTTGATTTATTTTGCTCTTTTTGTGAAATTAAAAAATCTCCTGAGTTAAAAATTATCAGAATATCTGGGAAATTAAAAACAACAACAGATGAACTCTTGCAAGCCTGATAAACCAATTAGTCAAATATGGAGAGTGAAAAACATGCTTGGAATGATTTTGACTCATGTAATTGCTTCAGAATAATTTCGTCAGTGTTTCTAAGCAACAGCAAATATAAGAAGAAGAAACAAATGCTAGGTCCTCTCTCTCTCTCTCTCTCTCTCTTCCTTCCTTCCCTTTCTCTTCTCTCTCGCATTGTCACAGAAGAGCAGATTGTGTCCCTCTCTCCCACGATGTGATGTTAGCTATGGCTGGCTGGGTCAGAGCAAGAAGGCAGAAACATTTAGAATGGGATTATTTTTCATGCAGACTTCCTGGCTTTGTTGGATGAGCCATCAGTTTCATTAAGGTACAGCTGGCCTTCACAGGTAGATCCGAGCATCAGGTAGGGGTGAAATACAGATAGAAATCATGAGATGAACTTTGATAAACTATAACCAGCAACAAAGTCATTTAACCTTTATATTTCTACATTGGTCCTTTGGGATCCGTTTTGAAATTGAATCTTGCCTGCACTTTTTTGAGTTAACTGGGTAGATTATTGTTTTAAATGATAGTGAGCAGAATGCATTTCCTAATACTGCATCTCCATTTGTGGAGGAATTTCCCTTAACTTATGTGGGGGTGGTGGTAGCTGCAGTTATGGCCCGTGCCTCAGATTTTCTCATGGCACACAGTCACAGAGAAATCCACTCCTTCATGCAGCTTACTGTTATCACCACATGGGCAGGCATTTCCTAACCATTTGGAGACAAATAAAAGCTCATTAAAGGAAGGCAGAGGGTCCGAAGGGTACTTTGGACTATGAAAAAAAAAATCCTTACTAGAGAACATTAATCATAAGTAGATAATCCTTCTCAAAGGGAAGGCAGTGCGTTTGCCTCATTCTCCTTGGCAGTTAACCTTTTGCATTTTATGCTTATGGCACTTCTGTCAGGCGCTCTTTGTGCTCCAATTAACGTCAGAGGTCTTTGGACACAGTTCAAAAAGTAGCAAGTGTCTGGAGGGCAGCGTGATGCAAGGCATTTTGGCAGAGGGAGTCATGGAGAGCAGTTGGGCAGCTGTATAGGAAAGAGGAATCTAGAATGTGAACGAGATGGCTCCTTTGGATACTTCTGAGGGTGCTTGGGGTTGGGGGGAGCATTTTGGGTGTAGGCTATAGGATGGAAGAAAGCAACAGATGTGACAGAAGAGGATTTCTAAGCCAGCCAATGAATGTGTGCACATGCTGTCTGGACCAAGAAGTCAGTGTTGAATTTGCACCTGTGCCTATAATCAGGAAGTAAATGGTTCACTGGTCACAGTAAGAACAGGGCTCATTTGGGAGGCAAATTGAAACTCTATTTAAGCAAAGTGATTCAGAAGGAGATGTTCAATACCATTTTCCTCCTGGGAACATTTCTTCCTAAGGCATTAATCAGGGCACCAGGCACAATACTCACTAATATTGTTCCAAAGCTAAGAATGTGTCTCTGAGACAAAAACCATGGAAACCTACTTATTTTCTGAAATGTTGCCTCTCTGAAAGAAAAGATGAGAGGATGAATAAGCAGACATGCTTTACTTAAAGGTTAGGTGTGAGTCAGGGAAACTTTGAGTGTGTTCAATATGGCAGGGTCATCTGAATGTCTATATAAAATGACGCATGCAAGAGAGTGAAATCATAGCATGGATTGGAAATGAAAAGTGCTGTAAAAGGGTAGCATTTACAGGATTGAACCAATGTGAAATTTGTCTGCAGGATCTGAGACATAATTTATTTTTATAATGAAAACTTAATTAAATTTTAAATCCTGGGTCTTAATTTTTTAGTTACATGAGTCAAGACAAGTTAGGATCTACAAAATTCATCTTTCTCACTTACTAAATGTTATCTACCTCATAAGGTGGTTGTGAGAATTCAAAGAACTAATCTATATGAAGTGCTTAACGCAGTGCCTGGTCTACAACTACACACTCTGTAAACATTAACTGCTGTTGTTAGCATTTCAGTCTTCAAGCCATAAAGAAAACCCGTCAATTATGTCCGAATGGGAGGAATCCTTGTTGGGTGGGGATCTCAGTTTACTCAAAGAAAAAGACTCTTTGTACTGCCATAAAGAAATAGAGATCTTGGTCAAAAGATAAACATCCCTGTCCTACTTCTAATTATTTTGACTCCTAAAAAGGAATAGGATCTAGTATTTTTTGAACACCTACCATGTGTCAGTCACTCTGGAAGCTGCGTCCTGTGAAGTCACTCTCATGGTCCCACTATTATTAACAAGGAAACTGAGGTCCAAAGAGATGAAGAAAGTTCCCAGGCTTCTATGACTTATGGTTGGCAGAACTGGGATTTGAAAGCCAAAGTTCATCTCACAAAGTTCTTCCAGTTCATCTCACAAGGCCATGTAAGTAGTAGTGGGAATGGAAACTCCAGAGGCTGACTGGCCCTGCTACAGACTCTGAGGTAATAGCAACGTTTCTATTTTGATGTTCCCATTAAAATCTTATCCTCTAGCTGAGAGGCCTGGCAGATGGCAAATGTCACCCTTGAGCAGTCACCCAAGTCAAGTGATAAACCACATTCAGGCTTTGGGCTGCTTTCCCTGCTCGGGGAAGGAGGATGGTTCAGCTCCCCGGTCTGTCTGTCGACTCGGTTGCTTCTTGGAGCTCACAGGAAAATGTACTTTATTTACCTGCTAAGAAAAGCGCCTGAGGCTCTGTGGGCAGTTGTTTTGGAGAAAGATTGACTTTAAAAACACGCACCTGATTGTTTAGCAGCTTTAGAAAGATCTGAGAAGAAAATGTTCAGTTACCAGATAAAGCGGCTTTGGCAGCGTGATTTCTCTAATGCTGGGCGGCTGCGGAGGCTGCCTGACACAGACAAGGCACAGATACTCTGTGTCTCCCCATGTTGCTTCAGAACATTCTGTTTTCTGCCCATTGTCAACCAGACAAACATGCCGTCGTGGGACACAGCGATGCATATTCTTTACTAACTCTTTGCAAATACGTCTTTTTAGGACCATTCCTTAAACAAAGCAATTTGCCATGAGGTGTTAGGGGTTTTAGCATTTTGAGAATACTTCTTTAGTTCTATAGTGGGAGAACACAGAGCCTGACTTGCTTTGAAGCCCAAGTTTACCCTTTAATGACTCTGTGACCTTCGTTAACCCCCTTATCCTCTCTGAGCCTATTTCGACCTCTTTGCCATGGAGGCATCACTGCTTTCTTTCTGGGGTTGCTGTGAGAATTCAATGATGTAATGTAAGTTCAAGTGCTTTGCAAATTGCACGAGGCCGTTTAAAAATGAACCATTTGTGTTGTTATTATTTATATTTGGGGCTTAACATCGTCTAGTATTAATAAAGGATCCCTGATGGTTAATGACACCCTGAAGATCTAAAACAAGGTTGTGGGGAAGCCACAGGAATGAAAAGCCAGGCATAGGGAATCCAGTCAATAATAGCGTAATAACATTGTATGGTTGACCAATGTTGACTCTACTTATCATAGCAAGCATCGTGTATTGTACAGGGCTGTTGAGTCACGATGCTGTACACTTGAAACTAATATAATAATATATTCAACTATATTTAAATTAAAACAAAAAGTAAAAAAAAGTAAAGTCTAATAAGACATAATGAGATGCCAGAAATTGGGTAGAGTATAGATACGGAACCGGTAATTTAATGCAGACACCAGAGCGACATGGAAGAAGATCCAGAGTGTGAAAGGAGAAAGGAGAACGAGGGACCGAACATGCTTTAAAGACACAGAAGAGATAATAGCTTCTCAGACCATAGTGTGTGGTCTGGAATGCTGTGAGCTGTCACTTTATTGGCAGCATCGGGAAGTCACATGAATTAGTTTCTGATGCATCACGTCCTAATTTTGTGAATACTTCAACCTCTGGGCAAAAAGTGACGATGGTGACACTTTGTCACAGGGTTATGAAGATTAAATGGGATGATATATGTAAAGTACCTGACGGGTAATATGGCCGGTAAATATGGTTTCTCTACTTCCTGCTCCTCCTCCTTTTTTTTTTTTTTTTTTTGGTCAGATAAGAACTCTAGGCAAAGCAAGGTCAGTACTAGTAAAAACTTAGGTGCTCCTCAGAGCATTCAGGCAAGGTCAGAAAGCAATCAGTAGAACCCTAGTAAATTCTCTGGGATTACTTGCAATGCCACCCAAACTTCTTAATGGAGTCTGAGTCTATGTAGCCACTTCAATGATCAAGTGCGGAGAAAGTCGTAGGTGTTCAGTAGGAGCAAAGACTCTTAACCAGGGGGCTCTGAAGGGAAGCATGAAGGTGTTTGCAAAGTGCAGGGTGTGCAGGGATTAAATTCAGAAGTCCTTCGGAGATAAGGGTTCCGTGTTGGTGATGAGAAAGGAATCATCAGTTGAGCCAGAGTTTGGTTAGAAGCTCTTGCTAAGGGATGCCTTACAGAGGATCAAGTTTTCCAAACTGTAGAGTTGATTTACTGAGTTATTTTTTAAGTATTTGTTAAACTGCTTTTCAGAAACACTTCTCCTCTTTAAGCAAGCAACTGAGGGTTCATGAATGTAAACATTTCAATGATTACAGCATAACTTTTGAAGAACTGTTAATTTAAAAAACATCTCAATAAGAACACATAATCCGTGATTTTAGCTCTTAAATATACAAGTGTATGAAATGAGGCAAGTAAAATGAGAATCAGTTTAAAAAGGAAACTTTTCTCCATGTTGTCAATTTGAGACCTAATGCGATCTGTCTATGGAGTGTGGTGAGGATGGACAGAATGTGGTCGTAAAGCCACGAGATATTTTCAACTTCCAGGTCTTTCTTTTTTCTTTCTTTTTTTTTTTTTTTTTTAAAGATTCTATTTATTTATTTGACAGACAGAGATCACAAGTAGGCAGAGAGGCAGGCAGAGAGAGAGAGGAGGAAGCAGGCTCCCTGCCGAGTAGAGAGCCCAATGCGGGGCTCGATCCCAGGACTCTGGGATCATGACCTGAGCCGAAGGCAGAGGCTTTAACCCACTGAGCCACCCAGGTGCCCCTCAACTTCCAGGTCTTTCTTATAGTTCTCACGAAAGAGAACAAATTCTCAGTGAGTGAGATTTTGAAAGCTACATATGTTTCAAAGATCCATAGGCTTTAAATTATTGTCATTATTATACCACAAGAAATCCCATCTTTTTTCCACGCACAGGTTAGAAAATGATTGTGACATTTCCCACATCTCTTTCTTCCATGCTATCTATATTTTGTGGTAGTACTAATAACCCCATCTTCTATTCCAGCTTTTCAATTTTTTTTCACGTCCATTACCTCATTTTAAGCCATTTTAAGCCAAGGCAATTTTAAAACTTTCCTTGTTATGCTTCAAGTTGCTGACTCTGGACTCATTTTGTGTGATGGGCAAGGAAGGACATCGAGAAGTGAGGTCAACAAAGTGAGGTGACCAAATGTTTAGGGAAGTAGAAGAGAGAAAATGCTAGTGAAGTATTCCTACAGTGTCTTCTCTTCCAAAGTATGGTTGTGACTGGGGACAGCTTGGGAGAGGGGTGATGGAGGAACAGTATAAACACACCCATTGAGTTGTCACCTGTTGAAAGTGGGGCTTGGGGCTGTGAACAAGGACTGTTTTTTGATCACCTGTTATATGCCAGGTAGGTGCCAGTAGCTTAGCTACAATATATAAAATACATATATTTTTCATTTGCTCAACAACTGTAAAAGATAGATATTGCTATTACCATTTCATAGATGAGGAAATAGGCTTGGAGAACTTTGGGTAAGTCACTAATATGTATTTAAAAAATAAATATTGTGTTGCTATGCGTAGGGGATATTTATAGTAAAATTTCTTTTGCCTTTTGGTGTTGCCTTGGCCTTTATTAAAAATCCAAATGGAAGATCTGATTATGTCTCTAAAAATAAGAATGGCTCTTATACATGCAACATGGGCAAAGCCAAAATAAAAAAAGTTGTGGGGTAGCCCAGTGAGGGCCATACCTGAGGATACTTTGTTCTAGAACCTGGATCTGGTGCTGGTCTTGTTGATTTTGTTTCTTCATCTCTTCCTGTTCTTTTCCGGTGCTGACTCCATCTAGAAGCCATTTCTCCCTCAAGGCTTTTTTCTGATATCAGGAAACATAAAGATGTTCTTATATCAGTCAGTAATTTCCACAATCTCTGGCTGCTTTGAAATCTCATGAATTTTAATAGTGGACAGAGTAAAGAGAAATTATTTTTTTCTCACTGCCTTGCCTGAATAAATCTGGTGTCTTCCTTCATTGCACCCTTTGTGACCCCCTTCCAAAGACAGTTTTATGTGTCTAAATCCCATTTTTCTTTTAAGTTCCAGTTCAGGTCCCTCCTTCTCTGTGAAAATCTCTGTTCTCCCCCCATACCTTCCACAGCCCCATCCTCGCCCTCAGAGAACTCTCTTTCCTCAGAATCATGCAGCACTGTGTATAGACACTATGTCTAGCAGTTGTACGGGGACCTTATCATGTGATACCTATTATTTGTTTGGTTAATGGTTGTAAATCTTGTGTCTTTGAAGTAAAATGTTCCTTGAAGCCATTTTTTTTATTCATCTCAATGACAGTGTATGGTGAATGCTCCAAAAAATTTGGGGGAGATTATTTGAAATGGTGGGCAAAACAAGAAATTGCTATTGTATCTTAAACTAATTCAATGTTGGTCTTAAGTGGTGTGGTCAGCATTTATGACTTTGCCTACCCAATACCCTTCTTTCTTCTGAGAAGCTACCTGGTTCCAGATACCTAAGCTTTGCCTAAATGACTTGTTCCAATAACATGATGCAGAAATTCACTGATCTGTCTAAATATTGGTGAGTTGAATTTTTGTCAATTTTAATAAAACAAAAAATATTTATGTTTTATCACATGGAAAAAAAAGGCCCCTTGAATTTGCATGAAAGAATTACAATGCTGGACCTTGAGCCCAAGAAGACTTAAAGCAAATGAGAAATGTATAAATTTTGGAGGGAATTTAGCTAGCATCCCATCCATGTCTTACATAGGAACTGTTAGACACTATTTCCAAAGAGTTTGAGTTTTTTCTTTTCTTCTTGGAGAAAACTGTTCTCCCTATATAATCTACCTGTGTAAATTATTTGTTCAAAAATTACTTTTGGGGGATTCACTCTATCTAAAGTGGTGAGGAGAGAAGAATGGGAACTTTGTATTTCTTGAGAATTCTTTCTCTGATACGTGATTAAAGTGAGAGCAAGTAAAGAGAACTTTTAAAAAAGGGTGCTGGGGTTAATATTACTAGAATATAAATACCTTTGAATTTTTAACAAAATTCAAATAAGGTTGATTGTGCTAGGTAATTACCAAATGATGGATATTTTAAGTAAGGCAATGGTTTTCAAACCAATTAGAAACATTACATTGATTACAAATACAAATTGTATTTGTGTTGGCCTTTTCAGAGTTTTAAGCAATTGCATGTGGACAACACACCCCATAAGAAAAGTTTGTAGCAAGAGAGTCTCTCCTTCAGCATTATCTTAACCCTTAATTATAACTCTTCAGCTGTTTGTAGAAATGCTCTCCCACAGACACAGTTAAATGTTATTAATCAAGGTCAAGATTTATCTTTGAGATCAGAGATGCCAGGAAAATCTTAGTATACTATCATTTTAAGAATTTACCTTAATTTTAATTTATTTTTATTTGATGGAATGTGCTGATAGCTAATGCGTAATAAAGAAGACAGATGACACCTATCAAAGTAAATTATAGTCCTTACAAACCACCTATGAAGACAGTTTCAGTCATTTACATCCATATCACTATAAGAAACATTTAGATGGGATGGTCTTATATTGCTGAGTTACAGGGAGCAGAGAATAACTCTGGTGATGTGTTATGTGAACTTGGGGCCATATAGTCTTATATAAGTGTTATATATATAGTCTGATATATAGTCTTATATAAGTGTTCTTAGTCTGGTTAGGAACAAGAATAATTTTAATATTAGCCTCTATAAAACTTTGTTCATAACTCACAAATTGTCATTTACCTCTGGTGGAGAACTTAGCCAGAGGTAAAATGAAAAAATGAGTTTGTGAATTAGTTCTTTGCCTCTGAATATAAAATACATAATTTCGATGTGCAATTAAATGATATGGTACAATCACATATTGTAACAACTTAAATATAGTTATTTTGTTTTTACATCACTGTTTAGACTTGTACTTTCATCTATGAGGTTGATGAAAAATCTGTTCCACAACGACATTCAGACTCAAAATCCATATTAACTAAATGAAAATATAAGGACATGCCAGTAATAGATCTTGGAGCAGTTTTTTAATGGAAAGTTTTTCTGTAAAAAACTTTGCATTTTATATAGCATTTAGAGTGGACTTTAAGAATAAATTAGTTTTGGGGCGCCTGGGTGGCTCAGTTCATGTCATGATCTTGGAGTCCTGGGATCGAGTCCTGCATCAGGCTCCCTGCTTGGCAGGGAGTTTGCCTTTCCCTCTGACCCACCCCTCCATCCCCTTCTCGTTCTCTCTCAAATAAATAAAATCTTGAAAAAAAAGTAAAAAAAAGAATAAATTAGTTTTTAATACCATGAATCAAATGGGCTTCCAGGAAAGTTTTCTAAGTTGAGTGTAGTTTGTGTTTCTGCGTGGCAGACTGTGATCAGGTTACTAGGTGAGGAGACCCATAGTGTACAAATCTCAGAAATGTTTTAAAGTTAGAATGCTCCTCATGTCCCCAGAAATTCCCTTTCCAGCATGTCATTGGTATGATTACTCAGTTCAGAGCCAAAGAATATGAGTGAGTTACTACTCTTATTTTGCAATGTATGTATTAATGATACAGAGCAGTGCTTTGTAAATGTTTGTGTTTGTGTTGCTTAAAGTGTGTCATTGAAGTGTAACAAAATAGTTGGCAATCAGGAAAGTGCTGAGGACAGTCAGTGGAATGGAGACAGATGGATGAAGAGGAAAATCAAAGAACACCTCGTGAGGGCGCCTGGGTGGCTCAGGTGGTTGGGCAACTGCCTTCGGCTCAGGTCATGATCCAGGACTTCCAGGATCGAGTCCCACGTCAGGCTCCCAGCTCCTTGGGGAGTCTGCTTCTCCCTCTGACATTCTCCTCTCTCATGCTCTCTCTCACTCATTCTCTCTCAAATAAATAAATAAAGTCTTAAAAAAATTAAACAAAACAAAACAAAACAAAACAAAAAACACCTGGTGACTATAGAGGCTGATAGAGCTTTCCTGACTTGGTGAGGGTATTGTAGAATCAATTTTAAAAATATTTCTGTAGTGGAGATGCAACATGGGGGACTAGGGGGGTAAAAAAAGAAGAAAAGAAACAAGATGGGATTGGGAGGGAGACAAACCATAAGTGACTCTTAATCTCACAAAACAAACTGAGGGTTGCTGGGGGGAGGGGGGTCAGGAAAGGGGGGTGGGGTAATGGACATTGGGGAGGGTATGTGCTATGGTTAGTGCTGTGAAGTGTGTAAACCTGGCGATTCACAGACATGTACCCCTG
>PISX010006079.1:0-53632 GCA_004024625.1 Mellivora capensis | reverse complement strand
TGTTTATAAAAAATAAAAATTAAAAAAAAATTTCTGGGTTCTGGGCAGCACAGTTGGTTAAGCATCGGACTCTTGGTTTCGGCTCGCGTCGTGATCTCAGGGTAGTGAGATTGAGCCCCATGGGGGGCCTCCATGCTCAGCAGGGAGTCTGCTTCAGACTCTCTCTCCCTCTCCCTCTGCCTCTCCCACTCTTCTCTCTCTCAAATAAATAAATAAATAGATCTTAAAAAAAAAAACTTCTGCACATTTCTGAGCCCCGTTTATAATGGTGCCTAGTTCCTGTCTGGTTCAGCCTACCATTTTCTGTAAAACATGCAAACAGCCACTCTTTCCTCTGTGTTCCCTTTGTAGTTTGTGCCTCGAATAAGCAGGGCTCATCACGATGTTTCTGTGTCATTTCAAGGTTCTGGGTCAGTTATCATTGTAAAGACCCAAATCAAACTTTATTGTGTGTTTTTAGTGTCCTGCTTAGTACCTGACACGTAATAAGTAATTAATAAATTTTTTTTGACTCAAAGGCTCTCTCCACACCCATACAAATCCTACCAATCGGTTAAGACTCAGCTGAAATCCCACACCTTTAATAGTCTTGCTTTGACCGCTTCAGATTAAAGAGTTACTCCTTATATTCTTATTTAAATTAAAAAAATCATCTCTTAACTTGTCCTAATTATTTATTTAATCCTGGGTTCCCCAATAGGTTGCAGGCTGAAGGGCTACAGCTCTCCGGGGCCACTTCTAGTTTCTGTGGTATTAATATGAAAATCAGAAAAAATTTCTGTTTCTCACCCCGCCCCTTTGGCTCAGGGCACAGCTTGGGAAGATGTATAGCACCTTTGTGCAGAGAAAAAGAAATGCCGTCCTTCAGCCAGAACCAACCCTATGCCAGCGTGCCCAGTTCCAAGGGAGTGTAGGCAGGGGTTTTAGCACCCCTTTCTCGGGTATTTTTGTACAGTACACAATCTGCACAACAGTGTTCGGCAATCCAAAACATGGTAAATGTTCTGACTGGATTGGATTAAACAATCTCCTGGGTTCCAGAAAGCAAACCTATATGGAAGATCATGTAGGGCTTTTTTTTTTTTTTTTAAGATTTTATTTATTTATTTGACAGAGAGACAAAAGAGAGTGAGAGGGAACACAAGCAGGGGGAGTGTGAGAGGGAGAAGCAGGCTTCCCGCCAATGCAGGGCTCAATCCCAGGACCCTGCCGAAGGCAGACGCTTAGCGACTGAGCCACCCAGGTGCCCCTCATGTATGCTTTTTATTTATTTATTTAAAAAAAAAGATTTTATTTATTTATTGGACAGAGAGAAAGAGATCACAAGTAGGCAGAGAGGCAGGCAGAGAGAGAGGGAGAAGTAGGCTCCCTGCCTAGCAGAGAGCCCGATGCGGGGCTCTATCTCAGGACCCTGGGACCATGACCTGAGCCGAAGGCAGAGGCTTAATCCACTGAGCCACCCAGGTACCCCTCATGTATGACGTTTTAGACTGACTTTGGCAAGTATTGAAAAGAGGTGCCACCTCGGAAATGGGGTTTTCAGTGAGTCAGAGTCAGAGTTTACTTCTGTTGAACTTGCCTCCTAGAATGAACTCAGGATATTTAACCCTTTCTCGTACTGTGAGCTCTACCATTGTTTGGTGACCTGCTTGACAAGGATAGCAATTGCTGAATGCCAGAGAGCTATCCATTTACTCAGAACCAGTCATTAGTTTATGGAGAGCCTCAAACTGTTGGTATGTTTGTATTAGAGAGAGAGAGAGAGGGAGAGAGAGAGATGAGGGAGAGAGAACGAGTACTGGTTATGGTTTTAGAAACGGCTCAGGTCAACAATTACTGTGGACTTGCCTTTTGATTTGACTTTCACCAAAATAACTTGGTAAAGTTTGTTTTAATCTCACTGATCGTTCTGCTTATACACACTGCATTTCTTGGCTCTATCTACGCGTCATGTAAATTCAATGTGGCCCACTGCAAGGATAGCAGGTTAACTGTACTTTGAAATTAACCATCAAACATTGGAAATGTCAATTTATATAGGAGCAAACAAGCAAACGGAATTTAGAGAACTGAGGCTAATTGGAATCTTAAATGATGTTTCTTTTCAGAGGAGGTCACTTGATCTATCAGAAAGCTAGAAGCGGCTGAATTAGGCACGTTTACCTAAGTGTGTAGACCCCATTATTTCACTGAGGGATTCATTAAATCTGTTGGTAGCAGCCTTGCCAGAGAGGTAGCTCCTTGCTTGGGTCTGTTCACAAGGACCTCCTGTTTGTCATTTGGTTGCATCCTGTGGCAAAGCTACGTAATAAAATGTTGAAACTCAGTGTGCTTTCCTTACAAAATGACCACACCCAAAGAATATGTAAAGTCTGATTTTAAAAATGGAGGTTTATTTCTGGTGATGATCTCATGGTTTGTCAAGACAAAACAAAGCAAAAGGAAACAAAACCCCCCAAACATACTCAAACAATATTGGATTCATGGCACTGAGCTTTTCAATACTAACATCCTTGACCAGGCCAGACAGTGTCTGTTGTGCACCCCCTGGGGGCAAGCTGGCCTTTCGTTTATTTCAAAAGGGACTTCCTAGCAGGAGGAAGCAGGCTCTCCGTGGAGCAGAGAGCCCAATGCGGGGCTCGATCCCAGGACCCTGGGATCATGACCTGAACCGAAGGCAGAGGCTTTAACCCACTGAGCCACTCAGGTGCCCCGGTCCCTAGGGATCTTAAGCAAGACTGTGTTCAGGGATCCAAATTATCAAGGCTAAATTCTCAAGGTTACCCAAGAAAATGAGGAAATTCAATAATAAAGGATAAAAGTAATAAAAACTTGTTTTCTACATGTTTACCAGAAGATATTAATCTCCTATGCAAGTATCACTAGTTTCTCGGCCCTCCCCTACGGTTATTAGGGTGTTAGTAAAACTATGCTGAATTTTTTCCTTCCCAAAGCATCTTTACCATAGAGATTTTGAGTGCCATTAGGATATTTGAATACAAAATCATGAAATGAAATTAAAATCATAAATTACCTTCAAATGCTGGTGCTTTAGTTTTTCTTCCTCTATTTTCAGACGCTTCTGTGAGATTTCTTCCTGTATTTTTCTTTTATCCTGAAATAAAAGAAATTCCAGCGTAATCTATTTTTTCAATTTGCTTAAATATGTTTCCTTGGGGTTGTCGTCATTACCGAATGGCTGGCCAGTGGTACGCTCCTGGCATTGGTAGAAAGCTTCTTTGGAAACTCATATTTCAAAGGGAAGGGGGGCAAAGTGAGACATTCAAAACATTCTGCTGATGGAAAACGATAGAAGGTGCTTTTTCAAAGAGAACTTGAAAATATTTCAATGTCTTTCCTTCCCCACTCTCCTCCTGTCTGCTTTAAAAAATCTTCCCCATTAATCTAGCAAGATTGAGCTACTGAGTGATGCAATGGAGAAAGTGAATTTTAAGGAGGGAATTTTGAAATAAGCCTGAGGAAACCCTGTGAGGAGAAAGACTGTTCCTGGCACAGGCCTGAAGAAACTGCTGGGTAAAAGGTCTGCTTATGTGGGAAAACAGGATAGCTAGCCTACAGAGCATTTGAAAACTAGGAAGCTAGAAAGTGGGAGTGTTTCCTCCTTGTATAACTTGCTATGTGAAGATAGAGAAAAAAGGGTTTAGATAATGCTTGTTAACAGTAAGAGAGCTTTTAGCTCCAGTTAAAAAAAAATTCATGGGGTGATGGGGTTTCTTTCACCAAGTTTAAATTGCATTACCTCAAAAAACCCAGGAAGCATAACTATTAATGCCCAGTGGTTGTACTTTTTAGAAAATATAGCGTATATACTATATAGCCTGGGTTTGATTTCTGGCTCTGCCATTTACTAGGCCTGTGTTCTTGGACAAAATTCTTAAGTTTTCTGTGCCTCACCTACCTCATCTGAAATAATGGGGATAATAAGGGAATCTACCTCATAAGATATGAGCATTAAATATACGTCAAATTCCCTGGGAAGGTGTTTGACGCATAACACTTTGTAAGTATTTGTTTAATAAAGTTAAGGAAATAAGTCATAACCTGTCAATCACAGAAAGTAGCACACTAATTCTGATAATGCTTCTATAAGCCTGAAATGTTTTAGAGAGTCCCTCTCTGGAATTTTCTGAGGCATTTTACAAGCTATGCAAAAAGACTCTTATTTCCTTATTTTTTGACCAGAGGTGACATTACCCTCCATCTCTTTTAGAAGAGTGGATTTTGAATCAGCTTTCAACATTGCAAACTCTCACAGGATAAAAATTTGTTGCCAGTGAAGACAACTGAAAGAATGTGAAGCAGGCTCAGAAGGTAATTTGGAAGGAAGAGTTCCAAAAATACTTGGCAACATTGTTGAAATAAGTGCAAGCCTTCCTGATGTGACTCCTTTGAAGATGAAAACTCTTTTTTGATGTTTAAGTTCAGGTACATTTGTCGAAGAAAAACAACATGTTACTCTCCAACTTGGTGTCATGTTTTTCTTTGTGTGTTAGAAGAATATATGACTTCATCAGTAACCCACTTTGTAAATTTTATAAGCAGTTATTTTGAAAAAAAAATTCACTAGGCAACAAGGAACAAACTGAGGGTTTGGGAGGGGAGGGGAGTGAGGGGTAGGATGTGCCAGCATAATGGGTATTAAGGAGGGCACGTATTGCATGGAGCACTGGGTGTGGTGCATAAACAATGAATTCTGGAACACTGAAAAGAAATTAAAAAGAATAAATAAAAATTTAAAAAAATTAGCTAGGCAACAAACGTGGTCTTCAGTATTACTTGTTTAGGTCAGATCTGGTCATTAGGAACAAAAACTGACTTGTGAGTCAATTCTCCATTCTGTCTAGAGGCTGTAATTGAGCTGATATTAGTAATATTTTAAATGTATTATGCCAAACATTTTGGTAAGTATTTTACAGGTCCTATTTCACTGAATCATCATAATAACAAAGATATTGCTTTAATTTTCATCTTAGGAGAGGAAATGTAAGTTTAACTAACCGAGTAACTAATTAGTCTGAGATCTCACAACTAGTAAGTGGCTGACCTGGGGTTTGAATCCAGGCAATTTGAGGTTAGCCTCCACACTCTTGGCCAACTCACCACACCATTTTCCTGAGTGAGAAATTAGTCCCGCTTCTTACAATTTCCCTCACTGTCCTGTCTATCATGAAGAACTGTGGCCAATTCTGGCTGGCAACAGGATTGGGGTCTCTCATTAGAAGGGAGCCCATTTTTCATTCCATATTTAGTGCTGGTGTGTAATCGTCTCCCTCACACCACAGGTAGCCCATAGAGAAGAGCGCCTTAAATATAAGAGACAATGTTGAACCTAGCAAGGCTTCCCCACCCCTTTCAATAACCAGTCTGGGCTGGTTTCATCTTGGGTTGGTTAATAAGGGAAGGAAAGCTGTGTGGGGAGAGGCAGGGCGTCTGAAGAGTTTTGGCAACACAAGGCTTATAGAGGGTTGCTAAGGAATACCAATGTTTTGTCTCTCAGAGGTAACGTGATGCCTCCCTTATGTCAGTCTAGGTAATTAAGAAGATAATTTATAATGTTATAGGCATGATTCTCTTTTAAGATAGAAGCGCATTTTCCTCATAAAATATTCAATAGCAGATTATTATCCTTTTGCCAAATTTCATAGGGACTTATAAGAATTACTGAAAAATAAGATGGCAGTAATTTAATTTTATTAAGACAAAATAAATAAGTCAACCTTACGTTGCATATCTAGCTCTATTGCTAGTATACCAAAAGTTACCATAGCCCATTAATTCCTTCCAAAATTCTCATGAAACAAATAGATGTGGGATGCCATCTGCTTCCCAAAATTTCCCCAGGAGCTTGAGCATGTCTATAGACATCTGTTATAACCTGGCACATCATATATTTATTAATGTTAACTCTTATGAATAACTTATATTGATGCTTACTTTTTAAATGTTCAACTAAGGAAGACTTCTATTTAATGAACAGTTGCCTAGATAGATTTTTAGCTTTCCGACTTAGAATATTTTAACAGTTGACACCCACAAATTCCAATTCTATATAAGCCTACCTCTTGATTATGTTGAAAATTAGTTTATTTATCTTGCGCAACTAGAAAGCTATTGTGAACACCCATAATCCAGTATTATTGCAATCCATGTACTTGATAAAAATAAGCACCGTACTTAGGAGTGTGACTATTTTAGAGCTATTATAGATTAACAAGGAGCTAATATTCCAGAATCCCTGAATCTGTAAAGAAGACAGGATCGTTCATTTATCCGATACTGGGGTACTTATGTACAAACACTCTATTCAGGGTGACGTTTGAAGTTGTGCAGTATTTAAAATTTTTTCAGAAGTAGATACTTTTGGGGCTCCTGGATGGCTCAGTCATTAAGCATCTGTCTTCTGCTCAGGTCATGATCCTAGGATCGAGCCCCACACCAGTCTCCCTGGTTGCCGGGAAGCCCGCTTCCCCCTCTCCTACCCCCCTGCTTATGTTCCCTCTCTTGCTGTCTCTCTCTGTCAAGTAAATAAATAAAATCTTAAAAAAAAAAGTAGATTCTTTCAATAAGAAACTTACACTCTTTTTTTTTTTTTAAGATTTATTTATTTGACACAGAGAGAAATCACAAGTAGGCAGAAGTAGGCAGAGAGGCAGGCAGAGAGAGAGAGGTGGAGGCAGGCTCCCTGCTGAGCAGAGAGCCTGATGTGGGGCTTAATCCCAGGACCCTGGGACCATGACCTGAGCCCAAGGCAAAGGCTTAACCCACTGAACCACCCAGGCACCCCGAAACGTACACTCTTATACAAAAAGAAAATCACTCATCCAAGTTAACTATATAATTTAAGAAAAAAAGTAAGAAATGTCTTTCCTGGGGTGCCTGGGTGGCTCAGTGGGTTAAAGCCTCTGCCTTTGGCTCGGGTCATGGTCTCAGGGTCCTGGGATTGAGACCCGCGTTGGGCTCTCTGCTCAGTGGGGAGCCTGCTTCCTCCTCTCTCCCTGCCTGTCTCTCTGACGACTTGTAATCTCTGTCTATCAAATAAATAAATTAAAAAAAAATCTTTAAAGAAATGTCTTTCCTGAGACACAAAAGAAGTCTCTATGAGAGCTGAGGGGATATAGAGAGCTTGTTTCTAGATGATATAGTTGGGAGAGGCTCTGATGTAGCATTTGTGAAGAGTATGTTGGATAGCTGCTGGGGAGCAGGGGAGTGGAGAGAAAGGGCACTCAAGTCAAGGGCTCAAAGTGAGCAAAGGCTTGGAGGTAGAAAATTCGTACATTCTCTAGAACAGCAATTCTGGAAACTAGGTTTCCATATGGGTAGTAGGAAATAAGTGGGATAAGAGGATGAAGATAAGTCCTCAATAGAAAATATTCAATGGTAGGACAAGGGGTTTGGAATTTACTTATGTACTGATAGAAAGCAATGAAAAGTGTTCAGAGGGAGAGGATTCATATAGTTAAAACCATGTTTTAAGAAGTTTAATCTCGTGTAATTGGGTAGTAGATGTTGAAGGAGGACCGTGCAAATGGGGATCATCAGTTAGGCCAGGAGAACTTGAGCAAGAGGTAGGAGAGAGTATGTATGTCAGAGACCAAGGAGTTAAAGCTGATTGGACTTGGCAACTGGTGACATACGGTTGCAGGAAAGGAAGGGGTCAAATGTGAGTAAAAGTCTTTTATGCCTAGGTAGGGCAGAATTGCCAAAAGATGCAAGATATTCAGGAGAAGGAAGAGGGGTTGGTAGGGGAGATGATGGATTCACATCAAATTCGAGGTGTCTTTGGGACAACCAGATAGAGTTATCTGGGGGGCAGTTGAAACATTGGTTGGAGAGAGATGGGGGGGTGTCAAAGATAGAGATGTGGGAGTTTCAGAAGGGATAGCTGAAGTCAGAAGATGGTCAGAGCATGACCAGAGACATATTTATAAAAAGAGAAGAGGGCTAAAAGATCCTTCATGAAGCACCTACATTGAAGGAGTAGAAGAGGAAGGGAATCCATATGGAATTTTATTTTGAAGTCAATCAGAAATTATAATAGAATTTGACAAATTAGGCTAATTCAATTAGTCAAGTCATTTCAGATTCATTCTGCTAGAAACTGAGTATCTTATAATTTCGATGTGCAGGTAATGGTAACCTGGAAAGAAAGGGATGTGCTAACACAACATTCCCAGAAAAGAATCCTGAGCATAGTTAGAGGTTCACTAGAGTGCACTGAAACTTTGATTTCTAAAAGTCTTGAAAATTTCTTAAAAAACTCTTGTAAAAGGGACAAGCATTTCAAAAG
Organism: Mellivora capensis; assembly: GCA_004024625.1. Classification (NCBI taxonomy): domain Eukaryota; kingdom Metazoa; phylum Chordata; class Mammalia; order Carnivora; family Mustelidae; genus Mellivora; species Mellivora capensis. The sequence goes on along the minus strand of PISX010006079.1, from coordinate 45,324 downwards.
GGAAGGTAGACCATGAAGCCTGGGCATTTTACAAGTGGAAACATGGCTACACAATTGCAAATGATCTCAGGTAAGAAGAAAAGAGAGCTACTATAAGCAAAACAAAACCAAATAGTTTGGTATCACTGTGTGCTCTCCAATGAGCTCATGAAACCAAGAATGAAGATTAGCCAGTGGTACCTACTTGTAATACTATAAATAAATGTAAAAAAATTCTGAGGTGATGTGAAGATGAGAAGCATGTGAAAAACGTTGAAGGCACACAAAGCACGAGTGTATAAATAATTATGTATACTTAAGTCATATTGAGAGAAAAAAAGGTAAAGGCAATCATTGAACAACTGCTGAGATACATAGTATAATAGCAACATGATGAAAATAGAACTATTCCATTTCTATTTTGGTTCCACATTTTTGATTAAGGAGAATAATTCTAACCCTGAAGAGGGTAGAGCAAATAAGCTTAAAGGAAAACTGAAGCACAAGAAGAAATAGAGCACTGAAGACAGAGCTGTTCAGACTCTGATGGGGCTCATTTCAGGGAGTAGAAAATTTATAGACATGACAGAAAATTATTAGTATTATTATTGTTATTTTTAGAGAGGGAGCAAGCAGGGGTGGGGGGGGCAGAGGAAGGGGCAGTGAGAATTTTAAACATGATTCATGCCCAGCACAGAGCCCAGTGTGGGGCTTGATCTCACGACCCTGTGAACATGACCTGATCTGAAATCAAGAGTCGGATGCTCAACTGACTGAGCCACCCAGGTGCCCCAACATAACAGAAAATTACTGTCAAATAACCTTGGAATCTTGGGAGAAGAGGTCTCGAAGACTGAAAGTAGCAAATGTCCTAATTTTTGGAAGAGGGACTATGGGGGAATTATGAATATTTAAAGACTGGTGAACGTACTGGTTAATCCCTGGCAAAGTCGTAGAATGAATTATTAAACAATGTTGTATTTAGACAAGCAATGTCTAAGAGATAACATTCGATTATTAAAAATGAAGCATTTAAAACTTTCTTTTGCTCGGGACACCTGGGTGGCTCAGTTGGTTAAGCAGCTGCCTTTGGCTCAGGTCATGATCCCGGCGTCCTGGGATCGAGTTCCGCATCGGGCTCCTTGCTCGGCAGGGAGTCTGCTTCTCCCTCTGCCTCTGCCTGCCACTCTGTCTGCCTGTGCTCACTCTCTTTCTCTCTCTCTGACAAATAAATAAATAAAATCTTTAAAAAAAACAAACTTTCTTTTGCTTAATTTTTCTAGATGGGCAGATGATGATTATGGTGGTTACAACAATAGCTAACATTTACAGATAACTTTTTATGAGTCAGGAGCTACTTAAAGCTCTTAAATGAATCAGTTTATTTCATCTTCCCCAAATGTTTTTGAAGTAGGAACCACATTTATCCCCAGTAGGTAGGTGAAGAAGTTGAGAAATGAAGATATCTAGATTATGGAAATTCAATACCTTGGTTTTAGCATGGTTTGGACAAAGTTTCTTATTTTATTCTTCCAGAAATTTGTGTAAATTCAAACAGAAAAAAAATATAGTTGAAAGTGATTATATTAACATAAAAAAAAACAATGCCCTAAAAGAAGAGAGAACACTAAAATTAAACCCAATAAACCAATAAACATAAATGTATTGAGGTAATTTTCTGACTCAGAATTTTGAGGGTGAAGTAGGGGGTGCTGGAAGATTTATTATTAGAAACTTCTCCAGGCTGGCTAGTTTTAGGAATCAATGAAATAAAAGAGGACCAAATCAAGATTTCGAAATATCTTGTCTATTAGGAACGTTGGACCCAAAATAATGGTTAATTTTATTCTTAACAAATGTAAACTCTGGAACTTTGTACAATATGTTAATTGTAGAAGATTAAAAAATCCAGACAACTTTAAAGAAAAATATAAGAACCCCTCATACTCCCACGGCTTTAGAACTAATTGCTGTCCACATTTTGATGCATTTTATTCCATTCTTTCTTCAGTATACACAAACCACAGATGTGTACCCTTACACAAACATACATGTAGACCATGTGAGGGGGCCCATACACAGTTTGTGTTCCATCTTTTGTACTTAATATTGTGTCATGAGCGTTTCTCATGTTATTAAATTTTATTAATAAAAATATTAAATTTTATTTAGAATACCATTATTTGCTCAACCAGTCTCTCTTTTTTTGCTGCCCCTTAGGCTGCTTTGTATCTTTTGTTATAATGAGTAGTTGTGTGATAAAGTTCCTTGTATGTAAATTTTGAACCACTTTTCTCTGATTATTTCCTCAAGATAGGCCCCTAGAAGTTAGTTACCTAGGAATTGGGATGTTTTAAAAATTCTTAATACAGATTGTTAAAAAGACTTCAATGAAAAGTTGTTTTAACTTATATTTCTATATTTCACCTCACTCTTACTAATTACGAATATTGCAAGTAAAAGATCTTTTAGCAATTTGCATAGGTCAAATAGTATCTCATTTTGATGTCTTTTTTTTTTTTTTTTTAATTTGTCAGAGAGAGAGAGAGAGAGAGAGAGAGATTGGAGCACAGGCAGACAGAGTGGTAGAGGGAGAAGCAGGCTCCCCGAGGAGCAAGGAGCCTGATGTGGGACTCGATCCCAGGACGCTGGGATCATGACCTGAGCCGAAGGCAGCTGCTTAACCAACTGAGCCACCCAGGCGTCCCTCATTTTGATGTCTTAATGAGATTTCTGAGATTAGTGTGGGGAAATATTATTCATAATTTTCTTGTCTATCTGTACCAATTATTTTTTAAATTGCCTGTTGGTGATGTCTACCCATTTTTCTGTAAAACTTATTAATTATTTACTTATTAATGTCTAAGAACTCTTTGAATTAAGGATAATAACCTTTTGTTTGTCATGTTTGTTGCAAGTAATTTTTTAAATTGCATTTAAATTTTACTTCTGGTGTTATTAGAAGTATTAAAAGTTGGGATGCCTGGGTAGCTCAGTCTGTTAAGTGTCTGCTTTGGGCTAAGGTCATGATCCTAGAGCCCTGGGATCTAGTGCCATACCAGGCTCCCTGCTGGGCAGGGAATATGCTTCTCCCTCTGCCTGCATGCCCCCTGCTTGTGTGTGTGCTCTGTCTCTGGCAAATAAGTAAATAAAATCTTAAAAAAAAAAAGTGCTGAAAATGTTACTCTATTACCTTGATGTTTTTAATATATTTATCATCTGAGGTACAGTAATTATCCATCTATATTTTCTTCCAGTTTCCTAAAGATTTTTTTAAAAAGCCTCTTCAATCTAGCTGAATTATTTTGATTTATGGTAACTGCCAAGGATCTAATATTTTTTCCCCAAATTTTTGGCTGATCTATAGCTCTACCAAAGGATTCTTTCCTATTGATTTACTTTTTAGAAAAAGTGTTAATTTTTATCATTTACTAATTTTGTATGTATATTAGGATCTGGTTCCGGGTTACCTGCATAGTTGGGTTTGGTATTAATATTACATAGTTTAGATAATGTGTTGATGAGACAAATTAACATTTTATTGGTCAAGTTTTTGAACTTTATTGCTTTTGTCTAAAATGTCTTAATTAGTAGCAATAGTTTTTTTGTTTTTTTCCACTTGGACTTTGGAGTGATTTTGTTAAATTCCTGTAGAAATGAAATTGAAAACCCAACCAATTGCCTACCCATCTTACTCCCCATCCAAAAAAAAAAAAAAAGCCGAATAACCAAGCAAAAAAACATGTATCATGGTAGAATTTTAAAAGTTACTCCTACTGGTAACTATCATTATCCAGAGAGAATCAGAGATCAATACTCTTATATATGATATATATCTGCATGATATGTTATAGCTCACATAAAATTGGAGGTATATTTTACATATTTAGTAATCTGACCTTTTTTAATATATCATGAACACAATGATATGTCATGTCATTAAATAGTATTCTAAATTATTTTTAATGGCTTCATATTATTCCATTATATATAATATACACATACATATTATACTGTATATGTATACATACATACATATATGCACTCTATTTACTCAGCTAAATTCCGATTTTTAGACATTGAGTTTGCTTCTACTTTTGTACTATAAGAAATGACTTTGCTATGTCGTGAGCACCTTAGGACTCCATCTGTGAGAGCATCTCTTATTTTTCTTTAGTATAAGATCCTTGTTAATAAAATTCTAGGTCAGAGGATAAAATTATTTTTGGCTTTTCTTCTACCAGTTGCCAAACTGTCCTGTTTAGTAATTTCATGCTGCCACCAGCAGTGAAAAAGAATGCCTCCTTTGGGGTGCCTGGGTGGCTCAGTGGGTTAAGCTTCTGCTTTCGGCTCAGGTCGTGGTCTTAGGGTCCCGAGATCGAGCCCTGCATTGGGCTCTCTGCTCAGCGGGGTCTGCTTCTCCCTTTCTCTCTGCCTGCCTCTCTGTCTACTTGTGATCTCTCTCTCTGTCAAATAAATATAGTCTTATTAAAAAAAGAATGCTTCCTTTGAGGATTTTGATTGGAATTGCATTAAACATAAAATAAATTTGGAAAAATATGACGGATTTTTGGTATTTGAGCTTCACCTTAAGGAATGATGTGCCTCCCCAAACACATATTTTGTTTAGTAGTTTCATTATATAAATTCTGCACATTTCCTTGTCATAGTGGGTATAAGAGTATAAAAGGTTTTTTGTATAAATCTTACACATTCCTTTTTTTTTTTTAATCTTACACATTCCTTAAGTAGGATTCTTTTCAGCTTTTAAGTTATTTTTTAATTTTATAGCTATTAGGAATGAGATATTACATTTTATGCCTAATTATTGTTTTTCAGAAAGCTACTGATTTTTGTGTATTCATTGTGTATCTGGCTACTGACTTTCAAGTTAATGGTTATTCTTAACTTTACAGACACTAAAGCTAAGGACTAGAGTGTATTAATTTCCCCAAACGGTATGGTTGGTCTAGTGTTGGAACTGGTATTGAACCTAAATTTGTATAACTCCAAAGATGATGCTTTTTTTTAAAAGATTTTATTTATTTTTTTGATAGAGATGTAGAGAGATCACAAGTAGGCAGAGAGGCAGGCAGAGGGAGAGAAGGGGGGAAGCAGGCTCCCTGCTGAGCCAAGAGCCTGATATGGGACTCGATCCCAGGACCCTGAGATCCTGACCTGAGCCAAAGGCAGAGGCTTAACCCACTGATCCACCCAGGAGCCCCAGATGATGCTCTTTATACCACACCTTATCTTTTCTCAAACCTGTCATTAGAAATACAGCTCCCCAAACAAGATGGTATAGCACTAAGCACTCTGTATGGGTCAGTGCTTTGAGCACCCAATTTTACGACTGACACTGACATTTCAGAGTGTCTAGAATGAGCCTGTGATATGAGCAATGATCGAAATCAAGAAAATGAAGCTGTATGGCTTCAGTGGCTGGAGCCATGAGGAATGGGTGAGTGGGATTTTAAGGAAACGAGATTCTGAACTCAACACAGAGGGCTGTTCTCAAATGGAAGAGGGTATTGGGTGAGGTATGGACACACCTTTTGGAAGCATTCAAGGAGAAGCTGGGTGAGCATCTTTGGAGCATAGCATAGTGAGGATGGGAATATGGACATTCTCTAAGTTTTCTTCTGCTAGAACGGGAAATCTCTAGGTTTTCTCCTGGCTCTATGATTATTTCTGCATCCTAGTTCTGAAACATCCTCATTCTGAAGTTATCCATGGGCACTGGATGTGGTTATCACTACATCTTATGAGGTGAATGAAAAATCACACATTTTCTAAACCTTATTTTATTCAGTAACTTTAGTCTTTTTTCCTAGCCAGAGAACAAATTCTGACACATCTTGAAATGAAACTCAGTTGGGCTACTCGTTTATTCCTTTGTCCTTTCCTGTTTGCTCTAATGAATAGTGACAAAACAAACAAGGATAAAGAACAAACACAAGGTAAACCCCCCAAAACTCAAGAGGTGATGGTGAACTTTGTTGTTGGCTTTAGTGAAAAAAATATTTTGAGCTTGATGGCCTTCATTTATTTGCTCATTCACAAAGGGGTGTGTGTGTGTGTGTGTGTGTGTGTGTGTTCCAGCTAGTGCTGAGTTCAGTGCTGGGGAGCTGTGTGAGATGCAGTGATGTCCCTGCCTTAGCAAATCCCGGCTGGAGGGAAGAGACCTTATGTAATAGAAGTGGGATGGGAAGGTCACAGTCTCAGAGTATGGGATGCTCTGGGAAATGGTGCCATCCCAGCCCTGTCGAAGCAATTACAAATGCTTCATTTCTGAAATGGCATCACTTTCTCTTTTCCCACCTCTACTCCCCTGTGGACTGTGGAAAGCAGAGGAGACCGTAAGGGCTGAAGGACTGGTTTGGGTTAGAAAATGGGGTTAAGTGAAGCAGAACCTCTATAGATTCTTCTCTTTGTTCCACTTCAAACTCTATTAAGAGTGAACCACAGAGGAAGTTCTAAATGGGGTGAGGTTTGTGGTTTTGATGTTTCCTAGAATCTATTGTGATATTGCGGCCAGAGAGTGTGACAAGCAGAAGAATTGACCCAACTTGTGTTATTTAATCCTTTAGCTTTTCATGGTGTTAAGTTTTCCACCTACAAAATGTGAATGGTGACATCTGCTTTCGCAAATACTCATAGGATATTTGGACAAATGTGAAATTTATATATATGTAAATATATATATTTTAAGGTCTAAGTGCTATGTGACAATAGGTGCTGTTATTATCATTATTAATCCTGTAATTCTTCCACTTAAGAGATGTCCTTTATGTTCCAGATCTGCGAGCATAGGTCAATTTTGAGTAACAGTGGTAGCTCATTTGAATACGTTGTACCCTTATGTCAATCACAGACACAATTACACATGGAAAATGTGGTGCTTCGGACAGGAAACAGTTTTGAGTTCTTTTCAGAGCTTCAGAGAATAACCTGGTTCCATGTCTCTGAGGGCTTGACTGAGTCCTCTCAGTCGCTGGGGGTTTTATGGAAAACAAACAAACAAACAAAACTTAAAAAACGTAAAAAAAAAAAACAGTAAAAAAGTAAAAAAAAAAAGCCTGTAAAAAACATAAAAAAAAGTTTGGATCTCACTCAAACCGCTCCTATGGTCTCTTAGGAAAGCGGACATCCCACAGGCTTCTTGGTGAGGGGACTTGTGGAGGCAGTGAATTTTAAGGGAGTGTCTTCCCCAAATGACGTCACTGTCACTGACATAAGTTAAAAGATTTATATTTTAAGAGAAGCTAGGCCGTTTGAGATGGGGGATGAAGGAGTGGAAGCCCTGTTTGAGTTTTAGCCAGAGCTCTGCGGCCCTTGTTTTTATACTCTAGTTAGACTTCAGAGCTCAGACTCTGATTTACTTCAGTCCGAGTTTTGTAAAGAAGCAGCTTTTGGGGGCGCCTGGGTGGCTCAGTGGGTTAAAGCCTCTGCCTTTGGCTCGGGTCATGACCCCAGGGTCCTGGGATCGAGCCCCCGCATCGGGCTCTCTGCTCCGCGGGGAGCCTGCTTCCTCCTCTCTGCCTGCCTCTCTGCCTACTTGTGATCTCTGTCTGTCAAATACATAAATAAAATCTTAAAAAAAAAGAAAAAAGAAGCAGCTTTTGTTTTTTAACCATCCGGTACTATGCAGAAGGTTCCTGGGGATCCTTGTCCAGAGAAGTCTTTGCAAAGCAGCATTATCATTCTGTAGCACGCTGGAAAAACCTCGCCCTGTTATCAAAAAGCAGTTTCCTTAATAACTATCGAAATTATTGTGCCTCATCACATGCCCTCCTTTGTGGGTGGGCTATTATGTTTGGCAAAGAAATGTGGTACAGCACATTTTGTTTGAAGCAACCTTTCCCTCCCTGGAAGAAACATGCCATCTCAGTGTGGCTTTGTGGAAAACTGGGCCAAGGCTTGATTGTTTGAATATCCTCGCACAGGACTTCTTTACTGAGGAGATTCCTGCGTCTCCGTGTACCATTGTTATGGGACTGTCTTTAGATGCCCAAGACAAATTAGAGTCCTTCCTGTAACTTTGTCTTAACCACAAGATACTTCGGAACAACGGTGCCTCTTGCATTCTTTTTTATTTTTTTTATTTTTTAATTTTTTTAAATTTATTTGAGAGAGAGACAGAGTAAGAGAGCATGAGAGGGGAGGTTAGAGGGAAAGCAAACTCCCCTTGGAGTTGGGAGCCCGACATGGGACTCGATCCCAGGACTCCGGGATCACAACCTGAGCTGAAGGCAGTCGCTTAACCAACTGAGCCACCCAGGTGCCCGCCTCGTGCATTCTTTTAGCCATTATGATTTTAAGAAGTCCTTAGAACTCTAAATGAGGCAATGATCCAAACACAGGTAAGGGTATACCTTCAGGAAAGAGCCTGGAGGCTTGCTCTCGTTTTTACTCTCCTATCTGACAGGCAGAATGAATGGGGGAGAAATGTGTATGGTGGGCCCAGGAAGTAGAAGTAGGGCTGGTTTCTGGGGTAACTTGGCACCATGCTGAGAAGGGCCCAGCACTTCATTTAACGCTGTGCTATTGCCACGTTGATATTTTGAATGCTTTCTGAACAAGGGTCCCCACATTTTCCTTGTGTACTGGCCCCATAAATCATGTAGCAGGTCCTGCTTTGAGGCCATCAACTGTCTTATTAACTGCTAGAAGATCCCAGATATTGACAAAAAAGGAATGGGATGAAGTGTGGTGTCTGGTGACAGGCTATGCATGCTAACGAATTAACTAGAACCTGTGTGTGTATGTTCTTGTTTTAATGTTGATCTTCGTATTGGGTGGATTTCTGTTTTATGCAAGGAAATTTCTACCACCCAAGTTCCCATGTTTACAAGTCTAGAAAAAATTCCTTAGAAGTGAAAAGAAATAGGGAGTGGATCTGGGGAAATGTGAGAACTCCTTATTATTTTGCGTCACAAGCAGCTTTGGCCGGCAAATCTGGCTCCGTTGCTCAAATTCCAGTGTCAGGACTTTATATGGCTCCCTTCCAAATGGAGTCAGTTCTAGGCAGGTGCTTGTTGTTGTGATTAGTTCTGTTGTCTAAATTTTGACAGAGCTCACCTCCTTCACATCTATGCTTAAATGTCACCCCCTCTGTGAGGCCCATCCTGCCAACTGTGTGCCAACTGTCACTGTGATCCACAGCCCACTCCCTACTCCTGATTTCCCTTATTTCACTTCCTTTCCTTTAAATACATAAGGCCTGGATCACAGTAGGTGCTCAATCACCATTAATTGAATAAAGGAATGAGGAGATGGGTTGATAGCACACATTCCTAACAATTAAAGATAAACCTTGATGAGAATTAAAATGTTCACTTTATTCTTATCTCTTTACTCCCCAGCTGGGTCTGTTCTCTGAAAAATTGATTCTCATTCTCAGGATTCTTCCGGGGTCAGCCCCCAAACAGTGCTATTTTTATGATCTCTAGCCAGTTTAAGGTCTAGGAGTTTTCCAGTCTGAGTGTCCCCATGTTATTTAGGAACTGTATTTTCTAAGGTCATGGTGGGAATGGAGATAAGATAATGCGTTTCTTGCAGAGTAGAATGTTGAGAGCATATGGAATATTACTACTCCTAAGGGAGGGGAATCTCTCTCTGGAAGGAATTCGTCTGGGTCTTTCACTGGTTTTACTGTGGGCCAAGTTTCCTGCCAGAGAGGAGTTCTGTCGGGATAACTGTCAGTCCTTCATCTTCCTGAGGATGCTGGAAATATTAGTGTCATCTATCGCACTAATATTAAAAGTGAAATTCAAATTACTAGTCTACTTCAATAGCTCTTCTTTTGTATAGCAACTGGCTGTTTGTTAAAATATGTACTAACTTGAAAAAAGCCTCAAGAAATTTTTCATCTAATCAGTTTGAAGCAGTCCTGTTTTTGAGTTACAGCTGAAAACTGAACTCTTTGGCTAAGAGATACTTTGATGATTAATTCAGTGAAGGAAGGGTTGGTACATGGACAGAGTAATGAAGGAAGAACGTGAGAATACGTGTATAAAATAGAATCCATATTGGATATATCCAGACTGATATCCTGGCTTTTAAACAATTGTTTCTGTGTACTTTCCATGATTTTTTCTTTATTCTCTTTGAGTTTTTGAGAAGACTTCTGACAATCTAAAATTCAATTTACTGATGGGAGAAGTGAAGGACACAATTACAGTATTAGTTTTCAATCTGAGAACCTAACTGCCACATTCCCCCTACTTATTATGCTTAATCTATTTATTTATTTATTTATTTATTTATTTATTTATTTATTTATTTATTTTTTAGAGGAATAAGAGGACGGGCGGGCACTTGGTTCTGTCAAGTTATAGGCATAGAGATTTGTGTTTTTCAACTCCTTGCGGTGGAAATAATGACTGTTTGGACACTCAAAACCAGGTGGAATAAATGTACAGTGAAGAACATCTTGTTTCACAGTGAGGAAATGGAGGAAAAAATTTTAATATAAAAATCAAATAGATCTGAGAATGTAAAAAGGTTTTGTTTGTTTGTTTGTTTGTTTGTTTTTTCCCTTTCCCTAGCAAAGTCTGTGAATTGCTGTGTTTGGGTACATTGGAAAAGTCTTATGATTTTGTTCCTTAAGCATACAAACATTGTTTCAGTGAAAGGAAATAGGAAGAAAACAGTTAAAATGAGAAGACTGTGTCTGAGTTTTAGTTTAGGTCGGAGATTCTAAAAATTTTAAGTCCTTCCCAAAGTGAAACAGTCCCAGCGAATTTTCTGGATACTGTATGTTTTCATTTTCCCAGGGAGATGGGGCAGTGCTGAGGTGGCTTCCTGGTAAAACAAGGGTGAGGAAAGCTGGCGTGTCCTGTGGTGTCTAGCAGGAGGTGGATGTGTTGTTTCCATGGACACACCAGTGCTCCATTTTCCCCTCTAGGTTGTGACAAATGGGACTGGGTTTTGCCTGGTGAGGTAGAGGCTAGTATGAGTTTATTCCCATAAACTTTTTTTTCCAATCGCCCCCCTCAACCTCCGTAAACTTCATATAAACAATTTACTTCCAAGGTAGAATTACTTTGTGATCTTACTTTGGAGATTTGCTTAATTCATTCTAATGGGATATGTTCAGGCTAATGGAATAATTCAAAAAGTAGGTGTGTGTGTGTGTGTGTGTGTGTGTGTATGCGTGTGTGTTAATCATCAGAAAAAGCACACATCAGTATACTCAGGAACCTACTTACTCTCTTGCCTGCTTGGAAGGGGTGATGCCTCTTGTTCTACCTCTATTTTCATTTAGAACCCTCAGTGCAAATTCCTGGTTTTCCTGAATAACTGTAGGCAGTCATAGCTTCAGACCATGTGCTGCTTCAGTGGGAGTTATAAGGTGCTCTGGAGGGAACGTGGGCTTCAATAAGGCTGTGCTATAGTTCAAGAAGGAAAATGGGGAACAACGGACTTGTGTATTTCCCCAGCTACATGATATAGTTTAGTAATTTGGGAGGTAGAAGCAAAGGCTGAGCTTGTGCCCACACAACTCACACAGTGTAATAAAGTAACCTTTAGACAACAGCTGTAATGCAAAAAGCCCATGCCAAAAACAACAGAGCAGGGCCCAGTTCCTGTCCCTTCAAGCCTGACAGCTGAAACGGTGGCTGACTTTAAAGACACACACAAAAAAGAACAAAACAAAACAAACAATAGTTCCAAAGCAAAGTTTTCTGAAGAAAGGGAAATGTACTAATTAGAAGCTAGACATTTCAAAAGCATTGTCTTATGGAAGAGGGCCAACCTTATTGGTGGACGTCTGGACTTCTGGTTCCTTACTATGGGCTGAGAAAATGTTTCAACTTTTGAATCCTTTTTGGGTGACACTAAGACACTGTATCCATTTAATAAAAATGCTAAATTTGGATTAGCATTATTATTTACGCTCTGGGAACTGGAAGAGCAAGAATAATATCCTCCTACCCATCCTGATTTAACATCAGTTTTTAGAAAATACTCATTTCTTCCTGACAGCTAATTTCAGTGGCAGAAAATGCTGAGAAATTGGGATCTGGATTCCCAAGTTTTTAGAAAATCATATCACAAATTGTAGCTAATCGTAACTGACTGTGCCACAAATTTCCAGGTTACTGCCAAATACAGGATTTCAGAAAATTAAAAAGAAAAAAAAAGCTGGGTCACTTAAGAAAAGTAGTTTATTTCTTGTTTTGATTCTTTTCCAGAATAGACATAAAAAGTACACTATTTTCCTTCCCGGTATTAACGAGATATTTTCCAAATCCACAGCATTGCATGCATTGCATTCCTTTATCAGGATCTTACTCAGTTCGTGACTCTGCTGAAAACTGATCTCTAAGAATGAATCCGATACGTGCTTTTACCTACTTTTCTCTTGTTTAATGCTTAGTTTAATTAAGTACAACGACATTCATTCTAATTCTGTTAGGCTCTCTGAAACATACTACCTCATGACAGATAAAAAGTTTCAAGTTGTTTGTTTTATTCTTCCTCTCTCCCCCATTTCAAAGAATTTAACTTTTGGGTGTATTCCTGGCTTTAAAAAGTCTCCAAGTTGGGGATCTGCTTTTTAATCTCCTGTCTGGCAAATACCCACTGGAGGAGAAACTGCCTTTTTAAGGTACTGAGAAGGTACGTGCCAGTGACCCGAACTGCCTCCCAGGCTTCAGACTGCTCTTTAAGACGGCCGGCGCAGTTTGGCGAAAATACAGACCATTGCCCTGCCCGCAGGTTCTGAAGCCCGAGAGTGACAGAGGGTCACAGGGGTTAAGAGAGCGCCAGAGCCGCGTCCACGAAGGATGACAGTTCTGTTTCTCCACTCACGGGGGCTCGGCGGCCGGGGCACCAGCAGCGCGTCTGCCCTTCCCCTCAGCAACCGCCTCCCCGAGGGATAACTGGACGCAGACTTACTGTGATGGCCTGAAGTCTTTCCTTCACCAGCTCGGCTTCTTCCATGCTGGAAGTCAAGGGCAGGCAGACGGGGGCAGGAAGTCCCAAGCTACCATAAAGCAGGAGCCTCCTGGGGGAGAGGCGAGGGGTGACAGCGAGAGAGCCCTTGGCCCCCGTGGAGGAAGGCGGAAACCCCCGAGGCGGCAGGAGCGGCTCTGAGCAGATGTCCAGAGCCGGCCAGACAGACACATGTAAGGAGAGTGTGCTGGGGAGGCCGACCCTGAGGCTGCTGGCGAGAGCTGACAAGTCTGAACGGCAGCCGCACCAGCCCTTTTCCTTCAGGAGCTGCCAGCTCTTTGTTGTAATGTGCACAGTTAGCAAGGCACATTTTCTCATTAACTGTTCCTTCCCCAACTCATTATTTTCCAGGAGTGGCACAGGGAGCCTGGAGGCGGAGGGCGTCCTTGGCCTGTGCTCCAGCGACACACGGCCCTGTCTGGGTGTGTGTGGGTCTGTGTGTGTGTGTCCAAAGTTTACCTGCACCCTCCTCCCGAGTTTCCAGAGACAGAGCCTAGCCTGGACTGACTGGGGCAAGACACTCGCTTGCCTTTCTTCCTCTGACTGGCTTCAGGCAATAATAAGAAATTCTGTGTTTATCTCAGAACTGAGTATGGGGGCAAATTTACCTCAGGCCGCCCTTCCCTCTCCCTCCTGCTCCCCTTCGAGCAGTTGCTTTCAAATTTTGGAGTCTTGAGGTCAGGGAGAAATCAAAGGGGTTAAGGTGATGCTCGGCCCACCGAACAGCATTGGGTGCGATTTAAACGTCCAGTACCACCCTTGGTTATGTCTTGTCTTGGATTGCCACGGGATGCCATTCTTTCTCAGACCTTATTCAGAAATGACACTCTGGGCTTTCAGGAAGGTGCCCATTTGGACCTCACCAGTGGTGCAAGAGAAAGGAGCGAGACTTTGAAAGTGTGGCCAGACATTCTGTAACTCATGTGGTCTGACATTATATGAGTGTTCCCTTGCCCTTTAGAAAAAGAAAGCCAAGCCCAGTGAAACTCTTAGCAGAGGCTGGAAGCTTTACCATTGATCTGGTTTTCTTTCCTCTTTGATTTCTTTGATTAAATTTTGTGCAGTAAACCATAATTACCATCTACCTCGTTGTTCTGTGTTTGGATGTTATCAAGCACCTTCGGATCAGCATTCGGCTGAACACGTTAAAGGGACAAGCCAAATAGTGATCATGTGATTTAATTTCCTACATGCTGTTGATCGTAATAATAATAGCTAATATTTGTTGAATACTCTCTATAGAGAAATACTCCACATACTAAATATCATACAAGGTGCTGGGAGACAGATGCTATTATCCTTACTTTACAGATGGGGACACCGAGGCTCAGAGGTGTAATTTGCTGCCTAGCTAATAATGGCAAACCCAAATAATGGCTTAACCCACCGAGCCAGTCAAGACTGGCTGACAGACTTTATGATAGCCATTCATCAAGGCCTACCCAAGAAATGGGGCAAGGGAAGACACAGGCTGAAGGCTGAATCAGTCTTTAGGAGAAAGAGTTGGACCCCCAGCCTGTCCTTCCATCTAGCTTCCAGAACACTTACATCTGGAAGCAAACCCCTTAGGAAGAACTCCTTGGGAATCTCTGCAGTAATTTAGTGACCCTAGAGAGAGAAGATTTTTCCATATTGCCATGTGGAGCTACCCAACCGCAGAGTGAAACCCATCAGTGTCAAGAGTCTGAAATTATCCTTGAGAGTAGCCTGTCCTTGTTCATACATACTCAAAAGAGATGGTTTGGGAAACTAGAGAATTAGAGAATTGATTAGGCATGGGTCAAGTTTGGTGACTATTGGATGGATACTCGTGCTTAAAAAAAATCAAACCTTCAGAATTTTTTATTTTGTTTGTGTAGGTCCTGGATGAAATTAAATACAAGGGAGAAGTAGTGATGAATATCTCAGTGGGAATTGCATATTTGCAGCCCAGAACAGGTGGGCAGTTATCCAATTATTAGTCTGGATATTTCCTAAGAACCATTTACCACTCAAATCTCATTTCTGCTGTGGGAACACCCAAAGGTCTTCTAGTGTAGGGGAGGATTGGATAAAATAAGACCAGGGAATTTAGGAGGGAGCAGAGTGTGACAACTGTTGATACCATTATATGTTTATTCATTTATTTAGTTGATAATACTGCTAATTGCTAATATTTTAAAGGCATCTGTTATGCATTTATTCTGCACATACTTACTGAGTACCTATGATGTGTCACACACTGTGGTAGGTGTCTGGGATACAAGGATGAGCAAAATTCCTGCTCTCTGGAACTTCTCTTCTGGTAGGTAATGAGAGATAAACATAATAAGCGAATAAAAAATAGAGTAGGTAAGAAGATGATCCTGTTGGAGTCTTCTGAGTAAACAATCGGCAAGATGGGTGGAAAGTACTAGATTTTATTAAGAGAATGACTCTGTGAGAGAAGATGGGGGAGGTAGGCAAAGAGGGCGGAAGCTGGGAGCTTGGGAGAGTGGTCAGAGCGCGTCACAAGTGTGGCTCAAGTGAGGGACAGAGGAAGAGAAAGTCGTGAGGGAACTGCCTGAGCTGTAGCGTAAGCTCCGTCACTGGCATGGCCATCAGAAAGTCCTGCGGCCCAGGCGTCTGGGTGGCTCAGTCCGTTAAATGGCCAAATCTTGATTTCAGCTCAGGTCATGGTCTCAGGGTTGTGAGATTGAGACCCGTGTCAGGCTGTCTGCTCAGTGCCCAGTCTGCTTGAGTTTCTCTCTCCCTCCCTCTCTGTCCCTTCCCCTGATGGCATGTGTGCTCACCTCTCTCTCTCTCTCTCTCTCTCTCTCAAATAAGTAAATAAATAAAATTTTAAAAAGATTTTAATTATTTGTCAGAGAGAGAGTGCATAAGCAGGCAGAGTGTCAGGCAGAGGGAGAAGCGGGCTTCCATCTGAGCAAGGAGCCCTAATGCAGGACTTGATCCCAGGACTCTGGGATCATGATCTGAGCTGAAGGCAGATGCTTAGCTAACTGAGCCACCCAGGTGTCCCTAAAAAAAAAAAGAAAGAAAAAAAAGAAAAAAGAAAAAAATCTTAAAAAAAAATCCTGGAACCAAAGTCAGCTATCAGAGAGGGCCCATGTCTGTCAGGAATGAGCTTATTATAGCATTTCTGCCCTACTCACCCACTGGCTGGAAGTAGTCCCTGAGAGATAGGGTCCTGATGCAAAGGCAGGGATAGATTTCAGGGTACAACAGTGGGACCCTTTATCAGTTATGTTCCTGTAGTTGGATGTGTGGGCAGCACATTTCTATGACAGCCACAGTGATAAATGCAATGGAAAGAAAACAGAGCAAGGGAAGAGAATAAAGATTGCTAACTGGTGGAAGGTTGCAATTTGCAATTTAGCATGAAAAGGGAGCATTTGTATAAATGCTTGAAGGAGGGGTAGCAGTTAGCCACAAGTATTCAAGCAGGAAGAACATATCAGGGGAAGTCTGTGCAAAGGCCCCAAGGTGGACTTTCTCTGGCTTGTTTTAGGAACAAGGCCACTGTGGTGCGACAGGAGGCGCTGCAGGGAATGGTAACAGAGGTGGCTGGAAACGCAACAGGTCTCAGTCTGTATAGGTCTTATGCGACACTGTAAGGACTTTGTTTTTATTCAGTGTGGCGTGAGGAGGCATTGAGATATTTTATACAGAGAAATGGCATGACCTAGCTGTTTTGCAAGGATGGAAGCAGGGAGAGTAGGTAGGACACTATCGCTGTAATCCAGTTGGGAAATGATGGTAGCTTGAGCCAAGGTGATAGCAATAAGGGTATTTATTGGGGATTGGTTGAACTGTGGATATATTTTAAAGTAGAACAACAGGATTTCCTGACATTGGATATAGAGTTGGAGAGAAAGAGAAGATTCATGATAACTCTATGACTCTTGGACTGAGAAAATGGAATTTGCCATCAACTGAGATAGGGAAGTGGTGACATAGTTTTCTTCTGACAGAGAGGGCAGATATCAAGTGCTCAGTTTTGGACAAGTTAATTAGTTACCACATGGAGATGTTGAGGAGAAATTGGATATATGAGTTTGGAGTTCAGGAAAGAAGCCTCATCTAGATTTACAAAATACATTACATCTCTGAAAGCAGGATCACAAAATATCTAGCACTGTAATTCACAATGGAGCAGAATCTAGTGAACTAGCATTCATTAAACATTAACTAAATATTCATGACCAAATTCAGTCTCTGTAAAACATATATAAAACATATATAATATGTTATATATTATACATATATTATATATAATATTATATATAATATAATTTTATATATTTATATATTATATATAATATTATATATAATATATATAACATATATTATAAACATATAAAACATAGTCTTTACAGTGTCGCATATACAAGATATCTGCTCCCAGATATCTTGTTAAACTAATTTTACCGAAGACTTTGGTGTTTGCCAAGCAATGTAAATGAAGATGGCAAGAGTTCGAAGTTAAAATCAATGACCCAATCTTATGTTAGGAGGTAAGGGATAGAACAGATTCTGAGACAGTGCCCTTTCTTAAAATGAATTCACTATCTCATTGGAGAGGTAAGACATATGTTAGAAACAATTAGGGGACAAAGAATAGTAAACCAGCTGTCACTGTATTGTGATAAAACAAAGTTCTAACTATTGGACTATTTGGAACCACGAGAGTAGAGCATTGAGTAACGGTAGTGTGGAACACAAGCAGTAAGTGTGGAATGAGTTGAAGAAGATAAAGATTAATGTATGTTGCAGAAATGCCACTGTAGGGGGAAAGCAGAACCTAAAAACCATTTTTAAAAAATATTTTATTTATTTATTTGACAGAGAGGGAGAGACCACAAGTAGACAGAAAGGCAGGCAGAGGGAGAGGGGGAAACAGGCTTCCCACTGAACAGAGAGTCCAATTCGGGGCTCGATCCCAGGACCTTGGGATCATGACCTGAGCTGAAGGCAGAGGCTTAACCCACTGAGCCACCCTGCTGCCCCCAAAAGCCATTTCTAAGGGTGAGAGGGAGAGTAACATAATGTGATAGAGGATCAGAAAGGAGATGGTCTTACCTGGGAGAGAGGAGAAATTAGGCAGAAAGATTGATGGAAATATACATCCATACCTAGAATTTAATGTTCAGGAAAAATGGACTAGGGCAGTGGCAGATGAAAGATCCAAATTATATTTTAGGAAAATAAAGCTGTTGACTCTTCAGAACATATAGGAAGAGGGAAAGATTAGGTAAGGAGGTAGGAGATATGAAATGTGAGTGCCTGTGGAAAGAGACTAAAAATTTGCCAATGTTCTGAAGAAGGAAAGTCCATAGGCTTTTGCTTGTCTTTTAGAAGGTCTGAATCCAGAAGCCAAGGCATAGGACAGAGTAAGTAGAATAGTACTTAACGTGCTAATTTAAATATCTAAAAACCCCAAAGTGACAGCAATAGGAATGATTTATAAGGGAGGAAGCCAAAAAACATTTCAGTGAGCATAAAATTGGAGAGAAGAATGAGAATTTGTAGGTTCCAAATTAAGTACAAAAGGGAAGCTTAGATTAGAGATTTTGGATTGAAAACCACAGAGAATCAAAATCCAGATATGGAAGTAAATATTTCTTGGATGTATATGTGAAAAGACTTTTCTAGAACTTTAAAAATTTTTTTTAAATTAACATATAATGTAGAACTTTTTTGAACAAAGTTAAGTATTCACTCCTGACTCTTTTCTCTCTCTCTCTCTCTCTCTCTCTCATTCTTTCTCTTTTCTTTCTTTATGACTTTTCAGACTTCTGAAGGCCAGAAGTGGTACCGACCTAAAGACAGGGAATTTCCTTTTTCCTACTACGTCTCTGAAAGAATCATAAAGGAAAAAAAAATCCTGACCCTCACATTTATTAGTACTAACCAGCCATCTCCTTCTTTCTTTCTTTTTCTTTTCTCTTTTCCTTTCTTTTCTCTTTAAATTTTACTTATTTGAGAGAGAGAGATGAGGAGGCACAGAGGGAGAGAGAGAATCCCAAGCAGACTCCCAGCCGAGTGGTGAGCTCATGACCCTGAGATCATGACCTGAGTCAAAACTAGGTGTCCCCAGGCCATCTCAATTCTTCTTACCTTGACACTTACTCTTCCACATGACTGGGCAACATGGTCTTTTTTGCATCCTTTCCTTCTCTGGTAGACCCCTGGACAGGATTTAGTTGCTATCCGCAAGTAACAAACAGGTGTGTGAATAGGGTGACTGCATACATTACAAGAGATTTCTGATCATGAGTTACTGTCATCGTAGAGTACTCTGTATAGTTGGGTTGGTGGTATACTGGTGTCTGTTAGGTAATGTGAGCTCTACAGTTCAGAGGACAAGTGGAGAAAATGCATTAGGTTTCAAGATAGTCTGTAGCACAGATGCTCATTGTACTTGAACCATCGACAACATTGAACAGACTTGTTCCTCCCCTTCTATCTTCCCTGGGCCTCTGGGACACCTCAGTCTCTTGATTTTACTTTCACCTCATCAGCATATCTTTCTCAGCCTACTTTGCTCTTTCCTTCTCTTTTCCACTTGACATTGGCATGTACCAGGGCTCAGTTGTTGGTGCCCTTTTGTCCTACATTCATCTCTACTCACTCCCCAGGGATCTCATTTAGTCTCATCCTAATGCTGAATTCTAAATTTATTTAATCTCCAGTGTAGACTTCTTTTCTGTCCTAGGGTCTTAGGCTGTTACCTCCGCTTGGAACTCGAGGTATCTGTATGGCTCATTGCCTCCCCTTTTACAGGTCTTTGCCAAGATATTACCTTCTCAGTGAGGTCTCCCTCACATTATACCTCCCTCTGATTTTACCAATTCCCCTCACTTTGTTCTGTTTGTTGCCATAGCTGTTATCATCTTCTGCAATTCTATATATTGCACTATTTTTATTTTTTGTATATTGCCTGTCTTCTTTCACTAGAGTGTAACTTACCAATAGTGAAAGTTCTGTCTGTATTCAAAGTGCGTACAACAGTCCTGGTACCTAGTGAACACTCAACAAATAATTGTCGAATGATGATTATGATGATCTATTTGATTGTTCCTTTGTGTCAGGTGCTTTATTGGCCCACTTACTGGGTTTGGAAATCAGCACTCAAGAAGATTAAATAACCTACCAAGGGGTTCTATATTCAGAAAGAAGTGAAACCAGGATTTAATTCCAAGATTCTAAGAGTGTCTAGTCCCAAAGCTTCATCTCAGTCCACAATATCATCCTACCTCTATTTCTCCTTAGTTGTCATAGGCCCCAGGGCATGAGGTTTAGCCATGTGTATCATCATTACATGTCTAGAATAACTCATTTTGTGTGACAAGCAAATTTGATAATTTTGACGATTTGTGGAATTGATTTTTTAAGACTGGACGTAGTCTATAGCCATTTTTCCTTGGGAATTTGTCTAAAGATGTACTATGACTTTTCTGTAAGTGAAGTCTTGCAAATGTATATCAGTGCAAACAAAATTCTATTAACAGATGGTAGAAGAGTGTGTGGTTAAGCATGTTGGCTTCTCTTTGAATAGCACCCAACTCTTTCAGGTTGAGACTCCTAGAATTCGAACAACTGATTTAGTGGAAAGAAGATTTAATTTGTCCAATTGTTGGACTTTTGTGGATGAAGGAGGCAGCTGTTTTCTGAACATGGCCTCAAGTTACCCAATAGCCTATCAAAAATAGCTATAGATAAAAAATTTAAAAATGACCTATTAACAAACCAAACATGTAGCAAAATAATCCCTCCAAGCTCCCATCAAACACAAGGAAATGTTTTGGAATTTATTTCACCTCTCATGGGCACATAACCTGAGAAGTTTATTTGGCTAAGTATTTGGGATCTTTTCTTTTTCTCTGCCTCAGTGTACAAATGAACATGAAAATAATGGGTATCATGCAAAGTATTAGCATTGCTCTAAATCGGAGAAAAACAAGGGACTAGAGAGTCTGTAATTATCTTCCCACCAAGATCAAGGCCTGTAGATGCCAGCACAACGAGTTCTCTGCCAATTTACCACTCCCATGTATAAACCTTGTGGTACACATGCCTTTGTGCAGTGTGTACCATAGAGGGGATCAAAAGGATCATTTGGGTTGAACTTTAAGTGTTGTTTTGAGTCAGAGCCTTTGGTGAGGACCGCTGGCCTCATTCACTTTCCGTCCTTTGTTTGCAGTGTAAGGAAGCAGCCCTTCCCTCACCATTGTTTTCAGGTTGGGGTATTTTAAAAAATGCTGTTCCACTGTGATACCTTCCCTTGATGCTTTCACTTTTAGCCAGTGGATTCAATGGAATGTTTAAAATATTTGGACCTAGAAATGTTCCTGAAGTCAAAACTACCTTGAAAAGTGTCCGTAATATATGCTAGCACATTCGAAACTGGATATCCAAGTGGTTCAGGGTGCTTCCGTGTGTACTCAGCTGCTTTTTGAACTTGAAAAGTTTGAGCTTTCTTTGCTTTTTGTTTTGAAAAATTGTTTTTTCTTTTTCTCTTCCAGTTTGGGATTTTAGTTTAAAGAGTAACCGATTGTAAGTTTTAGGATTTGAGTACTTGGAAATTTTTGCCCTAGATTTGCACAAAGAAATATTAAGTAGAGTTCCTTCAGTTCACTGAAAATTTGAATTTTTTTTTAAGATTTTATTTATTTATTTGACAGATCACAAGTAGGCAGAGAGGCAGGGAGAGAGAGAGAGAGAGAGAGAGGAGGAAGCAGGCTCCCTGCTGAGCAGAGAGCCCGACGTGGGCTCGATCCCAGGACCCTGGGATCATGACCTGAGCCGAAGGCAGAGGCTTTAACCCACTGAGCCACCCAGATGCCCCTGAAAATTTGAATTTTCTTTTTACTTCCTCCATAAGTTTCAATGTCAGTTTTTGTTGGCATAACAAAATAAATACCCTTATATCTGTATTGGCAGATACAAATGCAAAGAGAGAATGCAAAGAAATGCAAAGAGAGAAGTTGAAACTGATCATTGAGGGGGTCTCTGCCCCAGAAAGAAGTCATTAACTCATCGTTCAACTAATCTCCCATGTTTAGACATGGCTATTTCTGGTTGTAATATTTAGATTTCAAATACCTGTATTCCCTAAGAGGTTCCAAAGAACCGTTTGGTCATCACAGGAATGCAATTTGGAAATTGGATATGGAATTGTAGAGCAGTGTCCCTACTAACTGGAAGCTTGGGTATTCTGGGTTCTGAATGTTTGTTCATCTATCCATATTATCACACACTGGTTAAACATCAACCAACTATGTAACCAACATCGTGCTATGTGCTAGAGATAGATGAATAAGACAATGAACTCTTTTTGGTGGAAAAGACAGGACGTAAACAGAAGACAAGTAAACACTCTGTGAAAAGTGCTAGGTTGCCAAAGTCATTCAGGGCAGAGGGGAGGCCAGAGTTCAGCCAAGTCATTCTAGCAGAGGGGCCAGCTGAGCTGTGTGTTTTATATTTGGACAGTTAGGAGTTAGTGAACCCAAAGATCGAGCCAGGGTAGGGGGTGGAGAAGCAAAAGACAAATTGTGCAATCACAGCTCCTGATTTTCTAGACAGTCAAAGACAAACTGAATAAACCCCTCAGATGCAGATTCCTTAATGGATGATGGAGAGACATACTTGACAAATTGTCTATATACAGGCTGGTACCTTTATTATACAAGGTAGGTGGTGTTCAAAGACTATACGTACATATTCATAAATATACATGTATTATAAGTAAATTTGTTGGTGTATATTTATCAATGATCCTTAACTAATTCACATACATCAAAATCTTAATTCTCTGCCATTAGAAAGTGAATAAATGTAGTTGCTTTAGGAATCAGAGAGACATGGTCTTACAGTCTAGCCTTTCCACTTACTAGGTGAGGGAACTTGGAAAAATCACTTAATATCTCAGAGAGTCTGTTTCTTTGGGTGTAAACTGATAATAATAGTTTCCATAAGATTTTTTAAATTAAGGTTAAGTGAATCTTTAGGTAAGGTTGGTTATGGAGCATAATAACTATGTAATAAATAGCAACTAATTATTATTATTGTTATTATTATTACTTAATTATCTTATTGTACAAGCCAAATTCTTAGAAAGTCTATTAAATCTTGTAGGCACATTAGTAATTCTTTCAGTGCTTTCACGTTTGTAAATGCGTCTTTCTACACATATAACCCAATACCATAATTGACTTATTTAGGAGAAAGACCAAGATCTCATTCTTCTCTGTGAACCAAGAAGCTATCAGATGTGTTCATTTCCAACATGGGAAACTGAGGCAAGGATGGCCCGACTGATTTGGGCAGGAATCCAGTTCATTAAATGGTAACATTCTCTGTCCGGCAGTCTTTCCTTTACTGACTCTAGAAATCTTAGAAGATTTGATCTGATTCTTTGTCATTATGGAAATATGCTATAAGCTTATCCAATTAGGTTGGCTTCTAGGCAGAGCCATCACTCTGAAAATTAGGGAGCCAGCCAGTTATGTGGAAGTGGATTTACATGGAAAAGCAAGAAATGAGCCAGCTGTCAGTGTGTCTGCCCACAGACCACTCCAGTATTACGAAGGAAGGCTCTGAGGTTTTGTTCGGTGACAGATTGGGTTCCAGACAATTGTAATCCTAGCCCGAAGATTTTTGGAAATAAGTGTTTTGAAAGATGCTGGTTCAAAGTTTGCTTCTAAAGTATTTAATGGGTCTCTTTTTGGAGAAATGGCTGCTTTTGTAAGGGCCGGTGATTACTGCATAGCTGAGAGAGATCTCCAAGAAGGAACCTAAACAAAACCAAACCAAAAAACCCAAACATTTTTCATTGGGAAGTTTGACTCCGGGTTAGCATGGTATGAAAAAAATCTTTCTTATTTCATCATTGGATCCTCCCGTCTCCCCTCGCCTCTCCTTTTGGTGAGATTCTAACTGTAGGAGTTAGATTGCTTCATGCGTGCCCAGGGCGAAGACTGAAAGAATTGCATTATACAGTCATGCAGTGGTGTGGGTGGAGTGGGAATTCGAGAGAACACTAAGTTCCAAGAATTACAGTTGCCACAAACAGATCTGTAGGAATTCCCTTAGAGCTGGAGGTTCTTGAGTCCTTATTTCCTGCGAAATCTGAAGATTGAGTCTTGCGCAAATTGTGACAGAGATAGATAGCTGCCACTTTATACCCACATCAGTTCCCCATTGTGCCTCTTTAGAAAAAAATCTCAGCAACAAAAATATTTTTTTGTATGTTATCTAATTTAAAATCTCTTAATATAAAATATTTTCAGGAGAGAAATTTAAAAACAATTTAAACGAATGTTTCCTTCTTTTTAGTTTTTAATTTTTAAATTTTTATTATTGAAGTATGGCTGACCTATAATGTTACATTATTTCAGATGTACAACATAGTGATTCAACAGTTTTATACGTTACTCAGCACTCACAGTGATAAGCGTAGTCACCATCTGCTATCATACGTTATTAAAATATTACTGACTATATTCCCTATGCTGTACTTTCCATCTTTGTGACTTATTTATTTTATAAGTGGAAGTTTATACCTCTTAATCCCCTTCACGTATTTCACCCACACCTCTGGCAACCACAAGTTTGTTCTCTGTATTTATGAGTTTGTTTCTGGTTTTTGTTTGTTTTGTTTTGTTTGTTAAATGAAATTCCAAAGGGCAGTCTCTGGTGTTCT
Organism: Mellivora capensis; assembly: GCA_004024625.1. Classification (NCBI taxonomy): domain Eukaryota; kingdom Metazoa; phylum Chordata; class Mammalia; order Carnivora; family Mustelidae; genus Mellivora; species Mellivora capensis. The sequence continues at coordinate 20,696 of PISX010006079.1, read as the reverse complement.
TCGTGGACCTTGGAATTCTTAAAAATGAAATCCTAAGCCATTGTGGTACCACAACAATAATCAGCCCTGTAAAGTCAGTCTTGAATAGGGGAAGAACCATAATTCAGTTGGAAAAGAAAGGTCAAGCTAGATGACTATCTCTGGTTAATTTTGTTCAAGGCTTTAGTAACTTACTATAGTTGGTCCATTTGACATTCGATTTTTATCAAGCTCTATTCTTATCCCCCTCCTTTATTTATATTTTTTTTAGAAATTGATATAAGTGGGAAAAAAACCCTCAAATCTTTTTAGGGTGTGGGGCAGATCTATTTTCCTTTCTTTGAATTTGCCAAATCTGTGTGAGGAAGCAAGAAAATGGATTTTATGAAGGCTTAATGGAGTAAGTATTAGGTTTCCTGGAGTTATTGAAGGCAGTCCACTTACTTCTAACACAGCAGTGTAAACACTTTAATTTTTTTTTGTTGAGTTTTCTATGCCTGGTGGATCTTCTCTCCCTTCCCCCAAATCTACCAAGTACGGATACACATGCTGACAAATGGAATGCAAACAAATGGTATGTAATAGGTACACTGCTGGGGAAATGTACAGAGAGGCTCTTCTAGGCCATTACAAATGATAGCCCCCAAATGCCAAGTTATTTATAAAGAGAAGAAGCAGTAACTTCTTAACATAGGGCTCAAAATAAAGAAGGGTTTGTCTACAAAAAAAGAATGTAATGATTCAGTTCTGTGCATTTGTTTATTGATGATCACTTTTTCCCCTTACGTCTTGACATTCCACCAAAGCAAACTGTATGATTTTCCCCTTGGGAACCAACTCAGAGCTTAGCTTTATTTACAAGCTTCATTATACTAAAGAGCAAAATGTTCTAGCTGATTGAATAGATATTACATGGCAGCCTGCTGACCTCTCTATTTAGGAGAAATATTCAACTCCTACAGAGAAGTCCTAAATGTTAGCTGATTCACAGTTTTTTTCCCCCTTTATTTACTGTAGTCTAAACCACTGATTTGTTTCTTTCTCTCTTTCTTCTTTCTTTTCTTTTCTCCTCTCCTCCCCTCCTTTTCCTTCCTTCCTTCTTTCTTTCCTCCTTCCTTTCTTCCTCCCTCCCTCCCTCCCTTCCTTCTTTCTCCCCCACTCTCTTTCTTTTCCTTCTTTCCTCCCTCCCTCCCTATCTTCTTTCCTTCCTTCTTTCTCCCTCCTCTCTCTATCTTTTCTTTCTTTTCTTTTCTTTTCCTTCCTTCCTTCCTTCCTTCCTTCCTTCCCTCCCTCCCTCCCTCTCTCCCTCCCACCCTCTCTCCCTCTCTCTCTCTCCCTTCATTTCTCTCTCTTTCTTCAGTATGATGTTCCTCTACTTCTGGTAAGATTCTGCAATAAACAAAGAAGAGCTGTAGCTGCTAAGTTGAGCTTTTAAATTTCTCACTTTCATTCACTTCAAAGGCACCAAATTCACACCACAACAGACTTTTACTTTGACAAGAGAATAATGGTGGAGTGCAAGGTAGAAGGAAGTCTGGGATCTACTAATCTTTGAGAATGCTGTGGTATCAGAGCATTTGCATGTGGGCTCCTAGAGGAAATAGGGAGGTAAATAAGGAATCAATTTTTTGGTCTGGGGCTCCAGAAAGCACTAGAAACACCCTGAGTAATCAGGAAACTCACCTTGCTGTAGGAGACTGTTAAAAAACTTGTACCTCAGTTTTGGAGACTGATTAATTATTATTGGGGAGGAGAAATTTTGGATGTATGACCCAACTGTCTTGGACTTGAAGGAGAAGAAACCTGATCTTAAGTCTCGAGTAAGACCCGTAAAAACCAAGAGTATAGTGCCATTAGGGGCCTAATAAGAAACTCCAAAGAAAAGGGGGAGGAAAGCTCTATAGAAGAGATCATGAGAGAAGAGCAGAAACCCCCTCAGGTCAGTGAGAATGGGCAAAGATTGGACTTTTAGGAATGGAGTGCCCTCACAGGCTTGCAGGTTGAAAGTCAAAGAGAGTCAAAGATTATTGCAACTGCTACTATATCCGTGCTCTCTAGGACTGACGTGGCCTGGGGAAGAGCTCTCAGCACATAATGGCTTTTCCAATATCAATATGTATATTCAACACACCGCAGAAAAAAAATTTTTTTGGAAAAAAACCTGGATTTTTCTAAAGTCACTTTGATAAGGTATTAAAATAATAGCTGAGAGTCTTTGTTTCCCACAACAGTATTATGCTGTTTTTGGACCTTTCTCTGTCCATTGCTCTTGGTTCTTTCTGCCAAACCAAGGAGCGATAACATATTTGGAGCTTGTAGCCAACATTCTAGAAGCATGCATAGTTAATTCCGTATCATGGCCATCTTTTTTATTACCTGTTTCCTTACTCCCCGAATGAAGACCACCTTATCCCTCTCTTCCTTTTAACCTTGGAATTGTAATTCTCGATAAAATATAACTAAAGGAGTTTAAGTATGTTTAATAATCTACCACCCCTCAGAGTGTTTAGGTCAATCTGAATGGTATATTTAGTGGTGAAAACACTTCCCGTAGTCTAAACAGAATGTTAGCTTAAGCATTCATGCTTTCCTGAAGGGTCAACTCATGTGACAAATGATCCTTTCCCTAAAGAGATGGATTAAAATCAGTAGGCCCATTGTGGGAATCACATTGCACATTCACCTGTGTGCCAGTTGGTGTGGTGGTGGTGCCTATGCAGTTAGTTGGAAAGGATGAATCACTTGGAGTGACAAAGAAAATCTTGGTTTCACACATGTTGCTGGAATCAAATGATAGCTGAAAGTCTCTTGAGATCTGAAGCTCTGCTCACAGGGTGAACCTTTTTCAATACCATCCACCTTAAAGAAATTATTGCTGTGGTATAGTTGAATTCATGCATCCCGCCAGTATTTGGTGTCTATTTACCGTGAACCAGGCACTGTGCATGGGGTTGGTGATAGGGTTCTGAGCAGCATGCATGCAGTTTTGCTCTTTTGGGCCTTAGATTTCAGTAGTGGAAAACAGACACGAGAAAAGCAGACACGTAAGCACACTTTCAGCTAGTGTTAGATGCTATAGAGAAGACAAAGCAGGGTTTCAGTAGAGTTACTGGTTGGGTTGGTGGTGGTGGTAGGTGGTGAGCTAATTTAGATTGAGTGGTCGAGGAAGGCCTCTCTGAGAATTTGTTTCTTTTTAAGAATTCCGGTAAATATTTCATGATCAGGGAAAATTGACTCTGGGTAATGGGCAATACTTGTTAAAAAAAAAAAAAAAGCCTCCTGATTTTAATAGCCAGACTTCAGCTATCATCAGCAAGCATAGAGACACAATAGATTTTTTTTTTTTCCTCACCAATGAAAAGTAACTTTGCTTTTTAGGAATTCTGTATATTTAAACCTATCCCAACATCATTGGCATGGGAATTATATCTTTTTGATGCCTTTCCAAAGAAGTTAGCAAACAAGATATCTTGGTCTTTTCAGAACTTAGATATGTGAAAAGAGAAGTCATTTGGCTAATTCCTAACTATGGTAGAGCCACCAGCCCCCTCAGGAAATGTATCCCAACCAATATCCTCATTGTTAAGCCAACTTGCTTGACTTTCCTTCTTTATGCATTTGGACCAGCTGCATGGGTAATTGGATTCTGGGGCAAATGTTTCAAGAGTGATAGCTTCTACTTGATAGATAGTGAGGTATTGACGTACCAGAGATGCCTTGTCTTGTTGGAGGGTACCAGTCAAGTGTTGTCCTCATGGTCCCTCCTGTGATACTTTAGGAGACATTAGGGAGAGGAGCCATGGACATCTCCTCTCTGAAGAGAACCTTCCTGTATTGATAGAGCTGATTTTCCTCTCATGTGGCACCATAGCCCATACTACTTTTATTATACCACTTAATAAATTATAATTTCAAATGTATTTGGAGATCTGTATGCCTACTAGAACATGAGATCTACAAGTTCAGAAAGTGTTTTAATCATCTGGCAGTAAATTCTTATTTAATTCTTTTTTTTTTTTTTTAAGAGAGAGCGAGAGAGTGGGGATGGGGGAGAGGGCAGAGGGAGAGAGATAATCTTAAGTAGGCTCCAGGCCAGAGCAGAGGCCTGGAGGGGCCTGGATGGCCCATGGGGTTTGATCCTATGACCCTGAGACCATGACCATGACCTGAGCCAAAATCAAGAGTCAGATGCTTAATCCGCTGAGCCACCCAGCTTCCCCAACTCTCATTTAATTCTTAATGTCAAATGTATAAAATATATTATTGGAGAATTTTACTTGTAGGCTTATGAAAGCCATTTGATTACACTGGGCCTGATTCTTTCACAAAAGGTGACGATATGGCAGTTCTCTTGATTGGGCCTGAGTATTTGGGTGGAAATGTAGCTACCCCTGCAATATTACTATTTCTTCTTTATGGAAGAGCAGATTTTACCCAAAGACAGGAATATTTGTCAATGAGGAAGTATGAGGTAGGAGAGAAGGAAGGAGGGAACACATACTTCTCTTGAACACATGTCTCTTTCAAATTTGCCTGGCCTGCAAGGGCATAACTGTGGGGTGCTGGAGCCTGCCCCTTAATAGTTGTTGGAACCTCTCACCACCTCTCTTTACATTCCTGAAGTTTTATGATTATTAAGCAGTTATTATGTGCCAGCTACTTTAATAAGTGCTCCGGCTTTCTCATCTGGCTTAAGTCTTACAACATCACGCTAAGGTAGATACTGTTGTTATTTCCATTGGGAATGGAGACCAAGAGCTGTAAGGAGACTTTGCTCCAAGTCACATACACAGCCTGCTACAGAGTGAGGACTGAATCCTTTTATGCTTGAATTTAGAAACTGAACTTTAAACACTGTGCTCTGAAAACCCTCCTAGGCTAGCTTGTTCTGTGCATATTTCTGCTGGGAAGGCCTGGGCAACTTTGGGCAATGAGCCCCAACACAGGGATGGGAACAGATTTAAGAGGCACCATGGTGGATGGCTTAACAGCAGGGCTCAGGTCAAATTTCAGGAAAGATAAAGCTTCTTTCAATGTTTTCCAAATTCTTTTTTCCTGTAGTCTATTTTAATGCCATCCTGCAGCTGTCCAAAGCTTACCCAAACTCATGAGAAGCTTCTTTTTTTTTTTAATTGGTTATATTGAGACATGATTTGCATACCATACAATGCACCCATGAAAGTGGCTTTTTAGTAGATTTAGAGTTGTGCATTCATAATGACAATCAATTTTAGAACATATTTATTATTCCAAAACAGAAATCCACACCCTTTAGTCCTCACTCCCAATACTCACTCCCTGTACCCACAGCACCTGGCAAATGCTAATCTATTTTCGGTCTCTAGATTTGTCTATTCTGAACATTTCATATAAATAGAATCATACAATATACAGCTTTTTGTTTCTGACTTCTTTTATTCCATGTAATGTTGTTTTTTAAAAAGATTTCATTTATGAGAGAGACAGACAGACACACACACACACACACACACACACATAAGTGGGGAGAGAAGCCAAGACAGAGAGGGAGAAGTAGATTCCCTGCTTAGTGGAGAGCCTGATGGAACTCGAGGGGGCTCGATCCCAGGACCCTGAGATCATAACCTGAGCTGAAGTCAGACGCTTAAGCAACTGAGCCGCCTAGGTGCCCCTTCAGCATACTGTTTTTAAGGTTCATCCAAGTTGTAGCATATATCAGAACTTCAGATCTTTTTATGGCCAAGTCATAGTCCACTGTTTGGATATACATATCATATTTATCTATTCATCTGTTGATGGACAATCGGTCATTTCTACTTCTAGGCTCTTATGAATAATGCTTATATGAATGTCATTCCAAGTTTCTTATTCCATTGTTTCATTTCTCTACTCATAACTTGCACTTGCTCAAATCTAAGTTCAGAGACAGGGGAATATCAGAATGTTCTAATTATCAGAATTCATACCGACGTGTAGATGGCTGATGGACTACATGCATTTTAGGAGAGGAATGTTAGAACTCAAATGAACTTCAAATTGGTGACATAACTGCACATAGTTCTTTGTGAGAAAGGAGGTACCCTTTTTCTGACACTGGCTGCCACCTTGTCACTGTTTTCTCTATACCCCCCAAATTCCCGAAGAAACGATGTAGCAGTCACTTCTGAAAAGCTGTTCATCCTTTCAACAGTTGTGTGTTTAGCCCCCTTTTCATTTTTTCCTGGTCACATTATATTTTCTTTCTCTATAGTAATTTTCCATGGGTAAATAAAAAGATTGTCACTCTGAATTTTGTCATTACTCATAACTGCAATGTTTTCATAATCTCTTTCTACTCTCTGACAACCACTTTCTGTCTTGTAGCTCCCTCCTTCTAGAATCATGATTCCAACAATTTGGTCCCATCCAGATTTCCAACACATTGATCCTATTACCTTGTCACTGTCACCTTTCCGATGTCCTCTTTTCCGTCTTGACCAAGCTTAAATTCCATTTTTAGTCAGTATAGTTATTCCCTTGCATTTACCCCCAATTTCCTAGCCTATTCTTGCCATCGGTATTATTCCTTGCTCAAGACACTAATTCTCTCTCTCATCTCCTACACCCCTACATGATGAATCTGCACAGGACTAGAGGAAAACAGACAACTGTGCCTGATTGTGTCATTTGTACAAATTTATCCCACCGTAAATTAGTGACGACCTTCAAGTGATCCTCCAAAGCTTTATGCTCTATCCTTAATGTTGCCTGAAAATTATATGTATTCTCTTGGCTTTCCCACATTTCTAGTTTATTTTTTTCACATCTCTCCTCAAACTTCAAATACCTCCTCTATCACCCTTCATCACAACTGAAAGATAATTCCCCATCTGCATCCATGCTTTCCTATCTATTAAAATCATTGACCCAGCAATTCTCCACTTTCTCTCCTGCTTTATTAATTTTTCACTTTCTAGGAACTTTATTATCAATATACAAATATTCAGGGCACCTGGGTGGCTCAGTGGGTTAAAGCCTCTGCCTTCGGCTCAGGTCATGATCCCAGGGTCGTGGGATCGAGCCCCGCATCGGGCTCTCTGCTCCGCGGGGAGCCTGCTTCCTCCTCTCTCTCTCTCTGGCTGCCTCTCTGCCTACTTGTGATCTCTGTCTGTCAAATAAATAAATAAAAAATCTTAAAAAAAATACAAGTATTCTATTTCCTATCTTAAAAACCAATAATGAAAACCAGAGCTTTCTACTGACTCTACCATCCCCTCCAGTCACTACCCCATTTTTTGGTTTTCTTTTACAGCATAATTCTTTGAAGCAGTTGCCTTTATCCACTGCCTTGTTGAAATCTCACTAGAATGGCTAATCCATGTCTTCCACAATATATCCAAAATGGAGTGTCTGATCTTCACCCTGGCAGTATTTCTCCATTTGTCTCCATCTTGGTTGATGGCAAAACCACCCTTTTAACTGCTCAGAGCCAATTCTTAGAGCAACGCTTTATCTTCTCCTTCTCTCTTGCCCCACATCCAATTAGTCAGAAAATCTTATTTGCTCTGCCTCTAAACTGCATGCTTTATCTGATCAATTGTCATCTCCACTATTAGCACCCTGATGAAAGCCCACGATTATCTCTCTCACCCTTAATTAGTCTCCCTGCTTCCATACTTGCTCCTTACCATTTGATTCAATAAAGATTGATTCTTGTAAGGCATAAGTCAGATCATGTCAGTCCTCTGCATAAAACTCTCAGTATAAAAGCCAAAATACTAACAATGGCTTATAAATTCCTATATGAATTGGGCCCCTATTCATTTCTGACCTCATCTTCTATTATACCTTCCCTCCTACTCACACAAGCTGATGTGTACTACCTCAGGGTCTTTGCATAGGCCACTTCCTGGAATTCTCTTCCCTGGATACACACAAGACTAGCTCCCTCACTTGCCATAAAGCTTTTTGAACATCCCTATTTAAAATAGGCCACCCTATTTAAAATTGTATAGCATTACTGTCCTGATCTTCTTACCTTTTCTGTTTTTGCATGGTGTTTGCCACCTTCTAATACACTATATAATTTCTCTCTTTTTTTAAACAATTATTTTTTGTTGTCTGTTTTTTTCCACTAGAATGTAAGCTCCATGGAGTCTGGGATTTTTGTTTTATCCACAACCATTCAGTGCTGGCTAATAGCAGATGTTCAATAAATATTTGATCAGCAACTTGATCTGAGAAACTGAGAAATGCATTCAATATCATCTGTTAAATTTATTGATCAAATTGCTTTACTGTGTGAAATATCAGTTTACATTGAAAGTTTGGTACTAGAACCATATGTTAAATATGATGCCTATTTTAAAATATCCTTTATTAAAAAGATAAATATACACACATATATCTGTATGTGTGTGTGTATGTGTATATATATATATGCTTTTATCATCCCTATTGTTACCCTACCATTAGCTTTTGTTGAAATGGTTGTTATTTTAAGAGTTTGATATAGAAAAATCTTTGTTTTAATCTACATTATATTTAAAAGCAGCATTCTTTTGGTAACTAAAACCTAAAATCATGCATTTACTCTAAAAAGAGAAGTTTGAAGGGGTGATATGAGCTTCATGCCTTGGAATGTGGCATTGAGGACTCCCCAGAATTCTCCAACTGCTGGAGACCTAGCTAAGAGCTAAGAATAGTGCAGAACGTAAACTTCTATAGTAGCAACTGTGAGAGGAATTTTTAGAAGCAGTGTGAGACTATAGCACTGTCAGAGAGTTTGAGAAATGGCACTCTTTAATTGTCCAAAAAAATTTTTTTAATTATGTATTTCACTGTCCTATATTCAAATGGAAAAGGTTGTAGGCCCCTGCATTCAGGTGTCATTAATTACCTTTCTTCATTCATGTCTTACTTAACATTACTATGAGGGAACATAGAGCGAAGGTCTATATTTGGCAAAAGACACGTGCTTATTGCCACATTTCATAGGACTACCATCAAGGCTTCCCAGAAATGTATGTGACAATTTTATCTGACATTGTATTATAATTTGTTGAATTCGTTTTAGAGTCAGGATCCTCATTGTTTGCTTGCAGGCTTTCAGGGTTGGGTTCGAGGAAAGTCTAGGAGATTCTGGGAAGTACAGCGGTGTTGGTTTTGGTTTCCTTCTATTTGTCCTTCCAGTATTTATTTCCCTTTCAGCATCTTGCAACTTGTGTCCAGTTTGGAGGGGAATCCCACAGAACCCTTCCCTCTTCAGGAAGTGCCTTATGCTTGGACTCAATCTGGCTCCTTCACCTTCGGTGGAAACCTATTCTTAATTGGCTGATTGCTGGCAGGAAAAAAAAAAAAAGTAGTCTGCATGTTTTCTTGTGAAAAGGAAATTGGTCTAGATGATATCCAAGATCCCCTCCTGTTCTAAAGTCTGGTGGTTCTATGATTCCGTCTCTTTTCTGGGAAAAATGAAAACTACTGATTATAAACTTTCTTGAGAACATGGTCATATTCCTTGTGTTGTGGAGTTATTTTTTTTGTTTTGTTGATCTCTCTCTCTCTCTCTCTTGTATTCTCAGAAATATTAACTGGACTTAAAATGGTATTCTGCTTATGGTACATTTCATAGAAGACAGGTCTGTTTCAGACCCAGTTTCTGTTTCGATTCAAGCCCACCTGGGACTGATGGACAGTTTGGTGGCCAAAGACACGTCCCACTCTTGGTGGATGCATTGTTTTACGGCCACTCTTGGACTCGGTGCTTCTCCACTCTTGGACTTAGCAAGGATCACTGAGTCTTCCATAGGACCATTTTTTTTTGAAGATTTTATTTATTTATTCATTTGACAGACAGAGATGGCAAGTAGGCAGAGAGGCAGGCAGAGAGAGAGAGAGGAGGAAGCAGGCTCCCCACTGAGCAAAGAGCCCGACGCGGGGCTCGATCCCAGGACCCTGGGATCACGACTTGAGCCAAAGGCAGAGGCTTTAACCCACTGAGCCACCTAGGCGCCCCCATAGGACCATTTTTTGAAAGGTGTAATATTACTGGTCATCTTATGGTTTGACAGCCATGGTCCTTGCAGGCGGCCCTTTGTGAGATCACCCCATGGACTTGAAGGGAGTAAATGAGTGTTATTGTCCATCCTGAAACCCACAGGCCTCTGCTGAGATGAATTGTTGGCAAACTCTCCTTGAGACCCCTGACTATAAAGTGCTCTAGGGAATGCAAAAGATTATAGTCATTACCCTGATGAAAAGCTGAGCTAATTTTGCCTCGATCTGACCCTCCGGTTCCAGGGAGTCTAGTTATTCCAACCCTGTCACTACGATGACACTCTCTCACGAAAACATCGGGAGTGTGATTAGCTGCTGACCGCCCCCCACGCCCCCGCCCCCAGGATTTCCTTTAGAGCTCACAGATACTTCCCTGGAATTTAAAACGCGCCTTCTGAATCTCGGGGCCTTCCATTCTTTGTCAATCATCCCCTCTTTGTCGCGGGGCAGTTGCAGAAGCCAGAGGGGGAGGCCAGAGCTCACCAGACACAGGAGTCTGCAGGGAGGCGCAGGACAGGAGCCCCAGAGGGAGAGGACAGGACAACAGGTGCCAATAGCCAGGGCACAGGCAGGACTATGTTCTCCCAGCAGGGGGCTCGGGGAACACAGGCCGACTACCTGCAGAGCCAGCTCATCAAGTTTCATGTTATTTTCCAGAGCTTTCTTCTTTGTTTCCGTATGACTGGCAGACACCCACGGTCACACTTGATTAGAGTATTACTTTCTTCCTTAGCAAGGCAGTTTTATTCTCGAAACCTGGTGAAATATTATAAAGAAAACTGTCATGATGTGCCACTTAAAGAAGCCCCACGAAGGAAAACAGATTCTTCAAAAGAGAAGAGATGATTTGGGTCAAGTTTTTTCAGTACTAATATGACTGTCTTTGTGATGTAGAATGGATTTTCGGCAGGGGGGATTTGGAATAATTTGGAATACTATTTTTAAGGCACTTCAGCTGGTTAAGGGTTAAGTGTCTGCCTTCCGGTCAGGTCAGGTCATGATCTCAGGCTCCTGGGATGACTTGGGGTGGGGGGCCCATCGCATTGCCTCCCTGCTCAGCAAGGAGCCTGCTTCTCCCTCTCCTTCTGCCCCTCCCCCTGGCTCTCTCTGTGTCTCAAATAAATAAATAAAACCTTAAAAAAAAAAAGAATGCCAGTTTGAATTAAACAATGATTTCAGCACATGGATAAAAACGGGGAGCTGGCATTCATTAGGAATGAAATGATTTGGCAGGAGCCACTTAAGTCGTAGCTGTCAAAGGGCCTGGCATTTCCCGAGGAGGAGGAGGAGGGGAGAGTTTGAAAAATTCTCCCTGCTTCCTAAGAGTGAATCCTCAGGAGGTGCCCTTTGTTGAAGTCATGCCTGCTACCTGAGATGGTGAGTTTCAAAAAAGCGGGCTTGCTTCAAAGGCAGCGTGGGGAGCACAGCGCTAGCACCTCGACTGCTGCCCCGCCTAGATTTCTTTGAGGAGACGTGCCCTCTCCTAGCCCCTTTCACGCTTCTGCGCGGCGGGGGCCCTGGGCACACCGTGTGACACTGTCTTCAGGAGTTTCCTTGATGTACACCGATGTGCGGAACGGAACTTGAGTGAAGTCTGGAGGGCGGGACCAGGAAGGATTTGGATGTGAAAGTATCAGCCCAGAAACCACATACAGCGTACCGGTCGTACATTATTCTTCGTGAAGGGATCATGTCCCTTGTGCTCCAAGGCTAGGAATTTTTTTTTTTTCTTTACAACATTTCTCTTTTTAGTTTTTCTTCATTAAAGTTGCTTTGCCCTGACTTGCTCCCTCTATTAGAAAAGACCTATTTATAACACATATAGCTTTGTTAGGCTTGGAAACCCTGACTCATTGTTCCCTTTCTTAATAACGACCTAGGCTGAATCCGTGCCTCTGGACAAAGTACTCTCTTTTTTTTTTTTTTTTTTTAAAGATTTTATTTATTTAACAGAGAGATCACAAATAGGCAGAGAGGCAAGCAGAGAGAGAGGGGAAAGCAGGATCCCTGTTGAGCAGGGAGCCTGATGCGGGGCTCGATCCCAGGACCCTGAGATCATGACCTGAGCCGAAGGCAGAGGCTTAACCCACTGAGCCACCCAGGCTCCCTGGACAAAGTACTTTTGACGGTACTCAGCTTTTGCTCTGCGGAAGAGAGAGTGACTAAATTTTATTTCTAAGGAACTAGAAGAGCTAGAAATTATTTTGGTAACAATAATAGGCTGAGCCTATATCTCTGCTCAAAGGTAAAATGATAGTGAGAGTAACACTCAGTGAGAACTTGCTAACACCACACAGTATACTTTCCTTGTATGTATTGACACTTTCAGTTTTTACTTTAGGGTAAGTCCTATTAACATCACTTCAAGGGAAGAGCTAAATGGTTAGTGATCTGGGTTCAGTACCTGAAGCAAGAATTAAAGGAGGGAAGGGAGACCTGGGTGTCTCAGTTAGTTAAGTGTCTGACTCTTGGTTTCTGCTCAGGTCATGATGTCAGGGTTGTGAGACCGAGCTCCACGTCGGACTCTGAGCTCAGCATGGAGTCTGCTTGAGATGACCTCTCCCTCACCTTTGGACCTCCCCACTCCCTCTCTCCAATAAATAAATTAAAACCTTTGAAAAAAAGTACAGGAGGAGGAGGGGTGATCGGTTCTGGACAGCATGTGACAGGGGCTCTGTTGGATCCAGCTGCCCTGACATGAGGTTATGTTCTGGGGACAATGGCGAAGCACGTGAGAATCAAAGGAGAAAATCTGTGAATACAAGTGTGGCTATGACTGTCATCTGGTCCAGTATGGATGTCACTTCAGCAGTGGACAGCTGGTTAGCTGATTACAAGAACTTTGACAGTGAGCCCAGCTATGGTGCTAGTGGGCTGATGGGCCTTTTCATTCTCTCCTTTCCCTAACATTCGGGGGGAAAAATGACCCTTGAATTGAATTGTGAAAGCCCTTGTTACTCTCAGACAGTTCAGGATTAGGACAGGATGCCATTTTTAGGAGATGGATACTGGAGTTCCTACTGGGGCCAATGCAGTTTCTAGCGACAAGTTGGAAAGGTAAAGGAGGTCTGACTGTATTTATGCAAGAAGCTGGAAGAAGGTCTTACATCTATGAATAGACATTTCTATGGGTCATTACCTCATCTCGAATCTCCAGTGAATTCCCACTGTGTATGGTTTTAACCTTCAATTCTTCACACCAGTTCCATTTTTTTCTAGTTGTTCTTTTGGGATCCAGTAGAGATCTTTTGTTGGATCTAAGAAGTCTCATTTCTATTTCCTGAATATGCTGTGCTTCCCGATTTGAAGCTTTGCTCCTGATTTATTCTGTGGCCTTTGAAAAGAATATCTCTTCCCCTCCCACTATCCAAATTTCCCCTCCCAATATCCAAACCTTTCCTCCACTAAAAAACCCCAGTGCCCTTCATGAAGCTTCTCTTTAGTGCACATGTATCTCTTCTTTCTATGAATTACATTTGCTATCTACATTGTTCCTTTGTTTCCCTGAGAATAAAGGGCTAATTATCATTAATTACCTACTCTGTATATTTATATCTCTTCACCTTAACAAAGCTTTGTATTCTGACAGGATAGGTCTTACAAGACTTACCATTTCTTTTGTGCTCTCCACAGGACAACTTTGATCAAAGGAACAAAAACTATGCACTGAACCAGAAGACCTGAATTTTAATCCTGGCTCTGCCATTTCCCAATTGTGACCTTAGGGGACTTTTTCAAGCCTTAGCTTCTTCATCTATATAATGGAATTAAATTGATGATAGCTATCTCACACAGTTATTATAAATATTAAATATCAGAAGATAAGTGAAATTAAGTGTGCAAAGACCAGATACATGTAAATTACTAAGAATATTTGCTCATAAAGTCTTTTTCAAATGAATGATTTTTACCATGTCCACACTTTTTTTTTTAAGATTTTATTCCTTTATTTGACAGAGAGATAGAGAGAGAGCACAAGCAGAAGGAGAGTGGGGGGGGGGGAAGCAGGATCCCTGCTGAGCAGAGCACTCGATGTGGGGCTTGATCCCAGGACCCTGGGATCATGACCTGAGCTGAAGGCAGACGCTAACTGACTGAGCCACCCAGCTGTCCCTAACTGAGCTTTTCTAACCACAGGAATTTATGCCATTTCAGTTAGTTTATTAGGGATGCCAGAATATCTTAGAACACAGAGACTTCATTTTAAGCTTCCCCGTTAAAACTATGGCCTTCCTTTGAAACATCATTCTCTTTCCTATGCAGCCTGGGCCCTGTCGTTAGTCACATCAAAGATGTGCTATCTGTCATGTTTGGGTCCTATCCCCTGCCAGTGTCCTACATTTCCCATCTTGCTGTATCTGTTATCTATGGCTGTGAAACAAATCACTCCAAAATTTTGTGGCCGTTAAAAAAGTAATAATCATTTATTATTTCTCATTGCTTTGTGGGTCAAGAATTTAGGATTATCTCCTGCTATTGCAATCAGATGTCAGCTGTGGCTCCTGTCACCCGAAGGGCTTACCAGGGACTGAAAGATCCACTCCCAAGGTGGTTTCATCATACAGCTCTCAGCTAGGCACTTCAGTTCCTCTACCCATGGGCCTCTTCATGGGCTGTTTGAGTTTTCTCATGGAATTGTAGAGAAGGAAAGAGTCACTTTTTTCCTTCTGCCTTTCTAGGTTTTGTTCTGGGATCCCTGTAACAAAAGAAGATTAACAAGAGATAAACAAACAGAACTTGATTAACATGTTTATCTCGTATATACATGGGAAAAATTTAGGGTTGAGTAATCCAAAGAGGTGGCTAGAATTGGGGTTTAAATACCATCTTCAGCTAAAACAGAAGGGTTTGGTGGAGGCCAGTTAAGGGAAGATGAAAAGGAGAAGTACAGTAAGTAAGAGTAGGTTTATTATGCAGATTTAAATGTCTTCTCCATTGATAAGAGTCTTCTGTGATTAGAATGATCTTCTTCCGGCTACAAATAGGGAGACATCTTTACAGGTGGAGATTTTCTTAGAAATATAAATTTGCCTTACAAAAGGGTAACTTCTGTTCTGTTTTCAGAGCTTCTCCTGTGTACACTCTTTCTCAAAATAATCTTGACAGTGATTATTAATTATCAGGGACAGTGATTATTAATTAATAATCTTGACAGGCAGTGAATTCTGGTTTCCTACTGTATGATACTTGGCTTCCCCCAAAGTGAATGAACTGAGAGAAGCTGAAATGCTTTTGATGACCTAGTCTTAGAAGTCACACAGTCACTTCTGCCATATTGTACTAGTCATACAGGGGCAGACATGATTCTGTTTGGGAGGGAGGGGCTGTCTTTAGAGGCCATCTTTGAGTCCAGTCACCAGTGGTTTCTGTTTCTCCCATTTAAAAGATGTATTAATCCCCTTCCACAAGGTCCCTGAATCTCATGCTATTATGGTATCATCTCGAAGTCCAAAACTGCATCATTTAGGTCAGATCCGGGTAAAGCTCCTTAATAATGTTCCTCAAGATCTGAAGACCTGTGAACTAAGGAGACAAGTTTCCTGTCCCCTTAATGCCCAGCATCCAACAATTAAGGGAAAGACATAGGATAACAGCAATCTAACTCTTCAGGAAGAAGAGAAAACAAGCATCACACAGTGATCAGTGGTCTGTGGCAATTCTACAATCTAGCTAGGCACACCCGCTCAGTTCCTTCATTAGGGCTCAACTCTACTGCCTGGGAAGGATTCTCCAAGGCTCTTGCCTCTGCTCTCTGGGCTCCTGAGTCTACCTTCTGAGTCTTCCTTTTTCATACGGAATGACTAGCATTTACAGCTGAGTGTTTTTTTTCCAACCTGATTCTCACCCAAGCTGTTCAGGAATACAAAGGTCTCTCATTTTGTGTTGTCTCTGTCCCTTCAAATCCAAGAAGATATAATTCTTTTTAAAGTTTTGTGAGTTTTTAATGAATTGATTTATAATCCAGTCTATTAAACTGAAGCTACACAAACACATTTTTCAAGATAGGTTCCCCTTCACCTTGATCTTCCCTCAAGGTTACTAAGAGATGTCATCCAGAAAATAATGAGCCGCAGTGACGACAAATGAGTGTTTATTTAGGATTAAAGAATTGCAATTCAGGGAGATACCTAAATAGTGCTCCTGCCTTTGGGAAGAAAGCAAGGGGTTTTTATGAGGAAAAGGAAGCAAGGTTGGGGAGACTGCATAAGTTAAGAAGAGAAAACACAGTTTCTCTGTGTGTTCAGAGACTAAGCTACTCTGGGTTATACATCGACTGACCGCTGATGCTATCTTCAGAAAGTCCACAGCCATCAGTCTTGTGATCAGGATGTCCATTCTGCTGACCTCTCAAACAATGGCTTAAAACAAGGGCCATTTTGCCTGGTTCAAAGGTTTCAGTCCACTTCAAACAAAGGTGGATAAAGTAGTTTCTCTATAGTAGCTTCTCCATCTTTATTTTAAAATGGCACCAGTCATGTCAATTTTTCACCAAGATATCCCCTTTTAGAGTCTTCAGGGATTTTTGTTTAAAGGAGCAAATCTGTGCCTCTTAGTCTTAGATCTTAGAGGACCTTTTGTCTGACTGAGTAGTTTTTCCAGGTACTGCCCGAGCTCTTTCTAAAGCCCTAAGAAAGGATATTATGGTTCTCCACTGGATTTGGCCTTTGTCCTGAAGTGATTTTTTTGAGAATCTTGGGAGGGGTGAGAATGGGAGAGTTTCATTTTTGAACTCAGCAAGCCTTGGTTTCTTTATATTTAAATGTTTTTCTTCAGCTCATCTCTCCTGTCACATTTTCCTGTAAGGAGCAAAAAGAAGCCAGGTGGCACTCGCAACAACCTGCTGGAAATCTCCTTAGCGAGATCCTCTAGCTCGTTACATACATTTTCTACTTTGCCCATTACTGCAGACAACTGTTCACATTTTAGCCACTGCGTGTCAGGGACCCTCTTCCCTCCAGCGTTCAATGACATTTCTCACACTTCCCTTTTAATTTTTTCTTTTAAAAATAGACTTTATATTTAGAAGTTTTAGGTTTATAAAGAAGGTATGCAGAAAGTAGAGTTCCCAGGTGCCTTCATCCCCAGGATGTAGTTTTGGAATATAGGTGAGGTTTGTTGGGGTGGGGTCCGGAGCCGATGGTCGAGAGAGAATTCTTGAGAATTTGGTGCAAAAAGGTGGTTTTATTAAATGATGGGGACAGGACTCCTCAGCAGAAAGACCTGCACTGGGGTTTTGAGGAACAACTGATTAATATCCTATGGGGTTGGGGAAGGTAAGGAAAAGGAAGATTTAAAAAAAAAACTTCCTAATGCTAAAGAGAACCTACAAGATCCTGGAGGCCTTGCCGTTGACAGGTTAAGGTTGTTTTTCCCTCTAGCAAGGCATTAAGATTAAGATGGTTAGGAGCTGGGGTGCCTGGGTGGCTCAGTGGGTTAAAGCCTCTGCCTTGAGCTCAGGTCATGATCCCAGGGTTCTGGGATCGAGCCCAGCATCGGGCTCTCTGCTCAGCAGGGAGCCTGCTTCCCCCTCTCTCTCTGCCTGCCTCTCTGCCTACTTGTGATCTCTGTCAAATAGGTGAATAAAATCTTAAAAAAAAAAAAAAAAAGATGGTTAGGAGCTTCCTGGAGGAAATGTCACACACATTCCACCCAGGAGTTTGGGGTAGGGGGAAGTTGCAGGGTGCCAGCTCGTGGTCTGTCCTCAAACAGCCTTCTGCTCCCTCATCACCCAAACAGGCACAGCGCCCCCCCACCCCCAACCACAGTGGTATATTTTTTACAATTGACGAACCTACACTGACACATTATCATCCAAATTTCATAGTTTACATTAGGGTTCACTCTTGGTGGTGTATATTTCTGTAGGCTTTGTCAAATGTATGATGATATGTATCCACCATTGTAGTATCATGCAGTGTAATTTCATGGCCCTGAAAATCCTGTGTTCTGTCTATTCATCCCTCCCTTCCCCCTAACTTCTGGAAACCACTGATCTTTTACTGTCACCATAGTTTTGTTTTTTCTAGAATGTCATACAGTTGCAATCATCCAGGATGCAGCCTTTTCAAACTGGCTTCTTTCACTTAGTGATACGCATTTAAAGTTCTTCCATGTCTTTGCATAGCTTGACAGCTTATTTCTTTTTGGTATGGAATAATATTCAGTTGTCTGGCTGTACCACTGTTTATTTACCCATTCACTCGATATTTCTTATTTTTTATTTGTTTTTCCTTTCCTTCCCTTCCCTTCCCTTCCCATCCTATTCTATCCTGTTCTATCCTTTTCTTTCCACTATCTTTTAAACTCTTACCAAAGCACATCAGGCTTTCACAGCAATCTCTTCCAAGTCCTTATAGGTTCTTCTTCTTTTTTTTTTTTAATTTATTTGACACACAGAGAGATCACAAGGCAGAGGCGAAGGCAGAGGCTTAACCCACTGAGCCACCCAGGCACCCCCAAGTCCTTTAGGTTCTTACAAACATTTTTCTCAAGGTCCTTCCAGTTCCTGTCTATCACCACATCTCAAGTCACTCACTCACATTTAAAATTTTTGTTACAGTACTATCCATTTCCAGGTACCTAAATCTATGTCAGTTAGAGTCTGATCAAAGGACCATTATCTAGCTCTATGTCTGTGTCATGTCTGTGTCCTGTGTTCATACTCATGTCCGCACTACATCCTCATCCATATCCAAATCCATACTATTTCTATAGCTGCATCGATATCCGTATCCACCTATCATCTACATCATCTGTATCTATCTCATTATCCCTTAATATATAAAAATCAAAACACACACACACATACTGTACAGAAATTTATTTTAGGGATTTGACATCATGCAATTGTGAGAGCTAATTGCAAAATTTATATGCAGCTTTTGTTTCTTTGTCTGGTAATGGGCCTGAAGTTCACAGAATAGGCAGATGGAGGGGGAAAAATACACGAAATAGTCCTGAAGACAAATTGACCCCGAGTCAGTCCCTTCCTGACTCCCTTTAACTCGGGTGATGGGTGTATCCTACAAAAGAAGCTGGCACTCTTTATCACAGAGCTAAACGTGCACCCGGCCCAGGGTTGGCAGAAGCTGAAGTGGGAAATCTTCTGGGAGATGGAGAAGTTGTGCATTTGGTTGCTGCTCTGTGTCACCCAAGGGAACAGTGTGGAAGTACGATATCCAGGAGCTGCAGCCATGCCTTGAGTCTGACACTGACTTTCCTGGCACAAAAGGAAGACGACTGCTTCTTCTCTTTTGCCTTTTGTCATCTCTTGTGCTCCAGAGTCACCTAGTCCTATGTAGCGAAGGGAACTCTGAGAGACTTAGCCAAGGTGACTAATACAATAATACAAATTCACCAGACTGGACTGTGCTCCTTGCCCCCCCCCCCAATACACTCTTTATTTCTTTTTAACTGCAAGATAAGACACAAATTTTTTTCATGTTGCATTAACTAAATTCAATGGAATCTTTGTTATTTGATGACAGTTTTTAAAAACTTTTTGAAGCTTTGAAATTTTTTTGAACTCTTTGTTTAATTTCTATTTAGCCCTCATTGAATTCCTTACAGTCTTTTTCCAGTCTCATTAAGCCCTTACTTTTGCCTTATGCTTCTCTCTCCTGCTACTGAAATGTCTTTTTTTTTTTTTTTTTTAAAGATCTTACTTATTCATTTGAGAGAGAGAAAGAGAGTATAAGCAGGGAGCCAGATGCAGTGTTCAATCCCAGGATCGCGAGATCATGATCTGAGCCGAAGGCAGACGCTTAACCGACTGAGCCACCTAGCTAGCGCCCCTTTCCTATTACCAATGTTAACTAAAGTAAAGGGATATAGGCTACTTCAGTGGTTCTCAAACCTTAGGGTGACTGAGACTCAGCTAGAGGCCTTATTAAGACAGAGGTTACTGGGTCCCGCCTCCAAGGTTTCTAATTCCACAGGTATACAGAGATGAGAAAAATGTCCTTCTGGTAAATTCCAGTGTGATGCTAGACTGCAAAGGTCTTAGCGGTGAACTAGGGATGGGGATGGAGATTGAACCAGGGGAGGCTGAGCATAGTACTATGGGTAATAACAGGGTTTTGGGGAGAGACCCCGTGTTTTAAACATTTGGATGGCTCCCTTGGCCCTGGTGTCACATAACTTGCCTGGGTTTCTAGGAAGTTCTCATACCTATTCCATGTGTATTTTGGTTTTAGCAAAACAAAAACAAAAAACAAAAAAGCCGCAAAGCCAAAACCAAAACCAAAAACCCAAAACCAAAACACGAAACAAAACAAAACAGCAAGACATACTGGAATGAATGCATATCCAGACCCTTGATGAGATGGTGAGGACATGAGGAAAAGAAGTTCAAATCTTATCAGCTTGCTGTAGCCATCTGGAGATTACTTGTTTGTGGCAGCTGATGTCAGGCTTATAAATGCTGCAAATCCATGGGAAAACCTTCATACTTTAAAAGAAATCATTTTCCCAGTTTTTATTCATATGTGGGCAAGAATATTTGTTCTGCATCAATTGAGAGGACCATGTGGTTCTTCTCTCTTCTCTTATTGATTTGTTCTATCACATTGATTGACTTGCGAATGTTGAACCACCCTTGTAAGCCAGGGATGAATCCCACCTGGTCATGGTGGATGATCTTTTTAATGTGCTGTTGGATCCTGTTTGCTAGGATCTTGTTGAGAATCTTAGCATCCATATTC